>MJUU01037426.1:0-14420 GCA_002080025.1 Modiolus philippinarum | reverse complement strand
GACCCAAAACTAAACTTGACCTGTGTTTTGTAATAAGTACAAAGTTTGAAGACAGTATTTTATTTCCTTCACAAGTTATAGGGGAGAAACCTAGAATGAGAATATCAAATTTTATCGTCTTTCCCTCCGCCTATCTCAGCCTGCAGAGCCCTTCCACAAAAGCCATATCCGGTTGACCCGAACTTATCAAGAGGTTGACCTGGAGTTATCATGGCAATTCTCCCAATGTTTGACAAGCAATATCATTTTTATCCGTTTCGCAAGAGATAAATCTTAATTGGATAATGAATCTTTTACATTTTCCGTTTTTAATTTTGTGAACAATACCGTCATCAATACATAAAAATAAAAACGAGACGTTCGAAAAAATACAGAAAATAGGTCACTGATAACTTCAGCAGAGCCACCATTTTGTTTACATTATGACGTCATAAAAATGCATAAGAACTGGAAGACAAATGTAAACAATGAGAGGTTCTGCAATGAAAAAATCGACTTTATTTCGATTTGCTAACATGATTCCATCAAAAAATTTCCAAATTTAATATCGTTAGCCGACAAAAAAATATTGTGAAGTCATAAAATACTACAAAGCATTTCCCATTTTGTAAAAAAAAAAAAAAAACTCATTTCCCGCACAACCTTGGGAGAATTTGACACATAAACTAATAAACTATTGTATAGAAATAAGAAATAAAAGACGATAAACAAGTTATCTGAATTTTGAAAGCTGGAATATTGTAAAATATCATCCCGCTCGCCAGAATATGAAGCTTGGGGCTCGTTCGCTGCTCTGGCTCACGGGATGATATTTTACGATATACAGATGTCAAAATTCAGATAACATATACATATCCCACCAATCAATGTGGCAAGGTATAAAAAAATGTCATTACATATTTATAAAATATGTAATTTTTCTCATTTGACTGGTACTGATACACATTTTTAAGTTCATACAGAGAGCTCATACCCTATAAGTGGTTATTTTTTTGCAGGTTGCAAATTTTTTCAAAATTGTTTGATTTTATTTTCCCAGGACTGAAATAATAGCAATTGCTTTATATACTTATCATATACTTAATAAAGTTTGCAATATTCGTAACATACTTGAAATAAACATAAATCTGTCATTGTACTAATTATGGTAAAACCAGGTTTAAACTACATGTATATTTACAAAATGTCATCAGACACCAAATGAATCAATCAAATGGCATAAAAAATATCACAAATTATCCCAATTTTACCAGTTTTTGAAGATGGATTGGAAAATCCCATTTTGCAATTTGATTTTCAGGAGGTTGGGGCATTTGCCAAGAAGAAAAATTATCTATGTCCTCTTCCATCATTAACAAATTATTTTAGGATAAATGTCACATCAAATTATCTTATTGTAATCCAGCAGGAAATCTAGTGGTATAAAATTATCTCCCTTCTAGAAAAACTCTTCTGTGTCTCATAACTTTTTCGGAACAAATTAACAGCATGGCGACGAAAATAAACAATCAACAAAATGTCAAGATTTCAAAAGAAATAAACAAGTACAATATTTAGTGAAAACATCATTCAATTCCCAGATCTTTACTTTGTAGTTAAAAAGTGATTAAACTTGCCCCCAAGAAGAGGCAATATGTGAATTCCTTACATAATTCACTGTCATCATGAAAATATTCAATGGACACACTGGTCAAAATCAATTGCTATAGGGCGTTAAAATGCATGTTCCCAGACAAGATTATATGTACAGATAGATTTTTTAACATACTTTATTTATAGGTCAATATATTAACGATTCTTGCATATGAAACGCAGAGATCCAAATCTAATTCTATGTTACTAGGCAAAATCATATCGTTTCGAAACAGCACCATTTTCCTTTTATACCCATGATCTCAAAGGGTAATCATCAACACAAGATTTCATTGGTTCAATCAAGGAAAAGGGAATGCCTTCAGTTAAAACCATTTCAAAGACCCCGTGCTTAGTGAGTAAAAATCGATATTGTCTATGTAACTTTGAAGGTTGCGAGGTTGAAACAGTCGTTTTGTATACTTTATTTCGTCAAAACCACTGCGTGTACCCAGATCAAAATTTGCAAATGAATAGATAAATATTTAATTGCAAAGTATATTTTTTCCTGGAAATTTTAATAATAAAGAAATACCTAGATCCAAAACTCTTTGCAACCATGTATATTTCCGGGAAATCTCATTTTTCAGTAAAAAATATGCGAGAAATATCAAAAATTTTTTAAAATATTATTTGTCAATATCAAGATACATCACATGAACATAACAGAGTATAAATTTTCATGTTATAAGTAACTTTTATCAGGCCATGACAACAAGTTACGCGTTGCAATCGACATTTTTATCTTTTCTAAACGAGAGTTCATTTTCTATTGTTGAAATACCACCTGATTTCAGACTGAATCCCCCTCAAAGACCACTTATTTTTTGGAAATCTACCTAGCAACCATACTTTCAGAATTTGTTCCCCTTAAGACAAACACTTTCACCAATTGATTTCCAGAGCTTTCAACAATAATTAATAATGTAATGATACAGATTGTATGATTTTCTTATGTCATTCATTAGATGGTATTGGCTTTGAATTAAATAAAGCATGATGAAATGATCAACTCTCATCCCTGTTTTAATATTTTTTCTAAAGTAGAATAGTTCATGGACAGTTGCCAAGGTATTTATATACATAATAAACTGTGGACACAGGATATGTCTCGCCCGCCCCTGCATCGCCTTAATTTGCACATTGATCTACTGCAGCAGCAATAAAAATAAAGTATAATCTTAAACTGTGTTTACAATTTCCCTGGATAAAGATGATGTGATCAGTCATGCATGACTCAGAAGCCAGGGCCAACATCTGGGTAAGGAATCAGTATGTACTCCCCAAGACGAAACTGCATATCAAATATCAAGTGCATAGGACAACTGGTATAGGCTGTACAAACTGCTTGCTAAAAACTTAATGTGCTCGTTCATGCATGACTAAGGAGCCAGGGCCACCATCCAGGCATGGAATCGGTATGTACTCCCCAAGACGCAACTGCATGTCAAATATCAAGTGCCTAGGACTACTGGTATAGGCTGTACAAACTGCTGCTAAAAACTTAATGTGATTGCTCATGCATGACTAAGAGGCCAAGGCCACCATCCAGGCGTGGAATCGGTATGTACTCCCCAAGATGCAACTGCATGTCAAATATCAAGTGCCTAGGACTACTGGTATAGGCTGTACTAACTGCTTGCTAAAAACTTAAGGTGATCGCTCATGCATGACTAAGGGGCCAGGGCCACCATCCAGGCCTAGAATCGGTATGTACTACCCGAGATGCAACTGCATGTCAAATATCAAGTGCCTAGGACTACTGGTATAGGCTGTACAAACTGCTTGCTAAAAACTTAATGTGATTGCTCATGCATGACTAAGAGGCCAGGGCCACCATCCGGGGCCACCATCCAAGACACAACTGCATGTCAAATATCAAGTGCCTAGGACTACTGGTATAGGCTGTACAAACTGCTTGCTAAAAACTTAATGTGATCGTTCATGCGTGACTAAGGGGCCAGGGCCACCATCCGGGTGTGGAATCGGTATGTACTCCCAAAGACGCAACTGCATGTCAAATATCAAGTGCCTAGGACTACTGGTATTGGCTGTACAAACTGCTAGCTAAAAACTTAATGTGATCGTTCATGTGTGACTAAGGGGCCAGGGCCATAATCTAAGTAGGGATTTGAGTTGTACCCATAAGGATGCAACTGCACATCAAATACTATGGACCTACAACTAACATAAGCTTGTTAATTCACAATAGTTTACAAATTGTTGACGCCGCCGCCGCCGGAAACGCTATCCCTAAGTCTCGCCTCCGTGACTTTTCGTCGTGGGCGAGACAAAAATAGTAATGGTGCATTACATGATACCCCGCCACGTTTCACAAATTTCAAAGTTAAAAGGGGCATAACTCCAGAACCCTATTTACCACTGAAATGAAAATTACACTTGGCCTGTGTTTTGTGGTAAACAACTTACATACCAAGTTTGAAGACAGTATGATATTATCAGTTGGAAACCCTAAAATTTGCAAAATTTCAAAGTTTCAAGGGGCATAACTCCAGAACTCCTTGGACCTCTGAACCCAAAATCAAACTTGGTCTGAGGTTTATAGTAAACAACTTACATACTAATTTTGAAGACAGTATGTTATTTCGTTCACAAGTAATCAGGCGGAAAACCCTAAAATTTGCAAAATTTCAAAGTTAGTTTCAAGGGGCGTAATTCCAGAACCCCTTGGACCTCTGGACCCCAAATGGAACTTGGTCTGAACTTACATACCAAGTTTGAAGACAGTATGTTATTTTGTTCATAAGTAATCAGTCGGAAATCCTTAAATTCGCAAAATTTCAAAGCTTCAAGGGCATAACTCATGAACCCCTTGGACCTCTTAACCCAAAATCAAAATTGACCTGAGTTTTGTGGTAAACAATTTACATACCAAGTTTGAACACAGTATGTTATTTTGTTCTCAAGTTATCAGTCGGAAACCCTAAAATTTGCAAAATTTCAAAGTTTCAAGGGGCATAACTCATGAACCCCTTGGACTTCTGACCCCAAAATCAAACTTGACCCAAGTTCTGTGGTAAACAACTACATACCAAGTTTAAAGACCTTATGTTATTTCATTCACAAGTTATCAGTCGGAAACCTTTGGGGGATGGACGGACAGACGGACAAACGGACCAACAGACAGACAAAGGGTAAAACAATATGCTCCCCCTACTTTTTGTCTTGGGGCATAAAAAGCCCTGCGACCATACTTACAGTCAAGCCTGCCTTAGCAGTCACCTTGAAATATCAGCCACCTGATTCTAAAGGTCACCTTATATACTAGTAGTTCCCTCCATAGAATATTTCCTATTAAATGAACCCGAATTAAAAGGCCACCTTTCTTTAAAGGTCATTTTGAGGCCAACATTAAAATTTTGTTTATTTCTCCTTACCCTACCGACCCTAAAAAATGGCCCTACTCAAATAATTTTATTGACTTTTTCAGGAAATTTTTTTACTCAAATTTGGATAAAAGACAGTAATTTCTAACCTTCCAACCTCTTTTTAGTAACAAGAGTGGACCCTAATAGATGTCTCTCCCGTCCCTGCTTGTCACTATAACAGTCATGTACTACTAAAGAGCATCCTGCAAGCCAAATATTATTACCGTACCACTTACAGTAAATGAGAAACTATTCTAATCAGAAGCACTTAACTTTGTTCACTAGACCATGAAATTGAGGTCAAGGTCAAAAGCCATATGGCAGACTGACATGTACTAACCAAGACCAAGCTATAAACCATATATTATTGACATAAAGCTTGTCGTTATTGAGAAACAGACTGAAGCACAAAAACTTGACCTGGTCACTGGACCACGAAATTGAGGTCAAGGTCAAAAGCCATATGGCAGACTGACATGTACTAACCAAGACCAAGCTATATACCATATATCATTGACCTATGGCTTGTAGTTATTGAGAAATGGACTTAAGCAAAAAAACTTAACCTGGTCACTGGACCACGAAATATAGGTAAAGGTCACATGATTTTGTGTCTGACAGATAGGGTTCGCTGTAAGCTACCTATGGACCAAATATAAAGTTCCTACATCAAAGGCTTCTATATAATAACTTGAGTTTACGCCGCCGTCACCGTCGCCGTCATACTTTGCACGCCTATGTCTCGCTTTCCGCGACTTTCGTCGCGGGCGAGACAAAAATTATTACTTCTGACCTACCTACTCAACATTATTAAGTAAGGTCTGGCAAGGGGAAACAAACATTTTTTTAATTATGGCCTGACTCCTTCACAAAGGTGACCTCTTAAATCAAATTCACTGTATGTCTATGGTCAACAGATGGTCTGGTAACATGGATTTGCTTCTGTAAAAATACTATAATCATGATAATGTATGGTCAACTGAAAAATCAATGATTTTTATTTTTCTGTCGACCATATAATAATAGTATAGCTACGGAAGCAATCCCTTTGACCTGGAAGCAAGTTTCATGAAAGAATTTCACCATTTGTAATCCCACAGGCTTGTGAAATCAGTTGGTATTTGCGTACTCATAAAACCAACTGGTTACCAGAAGGTCGATATCCAATGAAAAACAGAGACTCTTCAATATGTTTGACTTGCCTTGTTTACAAACAAGATGTTAATTCATTCCAGTAACGAAAATAAAGTGAAAATTATGGTTTTTGTACTATCTTTTGTATATTAGATATAAGTAGCCAGCGGCTGACTTAACAATAGGCGTCAAATCTCGGCGACAATAGGATTCAAATGAAAGCCCCGAATTTCCAAAATATTTTATTCCAATTTTTGTAAATTTCCTGAGAGTCTCGAAGACCACTTATTATTTGGAATTCTACCTATCAACCTTACTTTTAGAATTTGTTTTACTTCGGATAAACATTTTTGCCAATTAAATTTCCAATTATTTGATTCAAATTTCGGGAAACTTCCTAAAAGTCTCAAAGATCACTAATTTTTCAGAATTCTACCCAGCAACCATATATCCTTTTATTCCTTTTTAGTAAAATAGTGACAATCAATAATTTGTTTTTCAAAATGTTGAGGAAAATAACACCAAGGACCTATAACAACTGTTTTATGTGTCAAACAGCATTGCTGATGTCATCACTTCTGATTTTATCTTTATTTTGAAGAAACCCTTCAATGAATTCAACCTCATAAGAGTGGAGAAAAAGACTGGCCAGAAAAGGGGGGATAGTTTGTGCCCATTGGAATTCAGATAGTCTGTTAAAAAACAAATCCTCCAAACTGGAATAAAGGGCTACGCCAAGCGCAGCATGATACAACCGCAGCATGTCGAACACTGAAATTTGAACAAGTGTAAACTAAAATGAATGAGGACACAGTAATTAGCTGGACACAATAAGGACCTTGACACATAAATTAACTGGACACAAACTAGTGAAAATAAAAATTAGCCCTTTTAATCCCTTATTACTAGGATATTGTAAGAGCTAAGAAATTCTAATGATTACCATCAAGAGAAATCCAAAGAAAAAACAGGTTGAAATCCAATGAAAAATAAAGATTTCACATATTCTGAAATATTGCAATTTGGCCCCATTGACCCATTATAGCTTGGAAACCGTAGAGCAACGCAAAATATACTGCCATATTATTGAAAGCTAACAATGAGAACAATCCAAAGAAAAAAATCCCAAAAAATATAATGAAAAATAAAGATTTCACATATTTTTAATAATTGCAATTTTGGTCCCTTTGACCCCTTATAGCTCTGAAACGGTAAGAGGCATGCCAAATCAGTTGAAATACCACTGAAAGCTTACAATGAGAGGAATCCAAAGAAAAAAATCCCATCAAAATCTGACAAAAAATAAACATTTCACATATTTCTAATAATTGCAATTTTGGCCCCTTTGACCCCTTATAGCTCAGAAACAGTAAGAGTTACACCAAATCTGTTGACATAACTCTGAAAGCTTGCAATAAGTGGAATCCAAAGAAAAAAATCCCATCAAAATCTGATGTAAAATAAAGATTTTACATATTTCTAAAAATTGCAATTTAGGCCCCTTTGACCCCTAATAGCTCAGAAATGGTAAGAGCTATGCCAAATCCATTGAAATACTACTAAAAGCCTACAATGAGAGGAATCTAAAGAAAAAAATCCTATTGAAATCAGATGAAAAAAAAAAAATTAAGGTAATCTGCATGTTTGCAATTTCTGAACCCTTGGGCCCCTCATAGCCTGGAAAAGAAACAAGTTATCAAAAATCTGATGGTGCAGTGCTATGTTAGTTTTTCATAAGGAATCCATTGTAAAAACTGCATCAAAATCGGACTAAAAATGAAAAAATAAAATTTTTGAAATTCCCCCTTTTGGGCCCCATTTATCTTGTGAACGGTACATGCCACATGAAATCCATTGGCATTCTACAGATTAGAAATTTACTCAGGAGGACACTGAAAGAAACCCCATCAAAATCTGATATATATTAAAGATTCTACAGTCAAATATGTGAAAACATCAAATTTAACCCTTTTTGGCCCCTTTTTTAAAGACGGGTGGGCCACAAGGACCAAAGCTAAGCCAAGCCTTCCTTTTGTGCCAAGGAACATTGTATTAAAAGTTCATAAGGATTGGTCAATAGGAACTAAGGATATTGACCGAAAAATGAAAAGTGTCTACAGACAACGACGACAACGACGATGCCGACGAAAGCACCATACCATTATACGACCGCAAAAATTTTTGCGGTCGTATAAAAATTATTGTCAATCATAAACTCTTAATGTCATCTTCAAAAGCTGGTTGTGTCCGGATAATAATATTTGATATAGTCTCATGAGTCTGTGAACATCTTTCCCCATAGACCAAGTCAGCAAGTACTTGTTTCATTAAAATCAATTCCATACCCCTCTCTACCTATTCCAGGTATTAGCAGTGTCAATCAAAGTGAAGCCTGCATTGAAAAGGAGATCGATTTTAAGAGTAATACAAATGTAGTTTGACAATTAATATTGACAGGCGCCATGTAAACTATTCTATCACTAATTGTTTATAAAGTGCAATTCAAACAATACTTCTACTGAAAAATGCATCAATTAACAATGAAGGGATATGGAATAAATGCAAATGAGACAAAATCTATACAAATACATGGTAACACAGCAATGGAACAATGCTTTTATTGTTGTTCTTCATCTTGAAGTCACCATGAGGCCTTCAACAATGAGCATTACTCATACCTCATAGCAAGTTCAAGATGGCCCCTAGCACCCGTTTGAGCGGTATTCATTGCTAATTGCTGAGCAACGCTATCAAGCCTGATACTGAAATACTAATGAACAATTAGGATCATTCACACAGTTAAAATCCATTCAAGGCCAGTGTTCAATATTAGGGCTGTTTAAATTTGGAATTAATTATTAGTCCACTAATTTTGTAAGAAAAAGATTCCATTTTTATCCATTTATTTAACATGTTTATCATTCAAAGTTTATTAAAGAAAAAGACACGCAGATATCAAGATATATGTGAAGAAAAAACAAAAAAAAAAAACTTTGCATTTTGAATTTACCAAATTCTGAAACAAATTTAAAATTATAATTACTGTAACCTTTGTTTCTGACCTAACATATTTATTCTAAAGCATATTGATTTACAAAATGAACATTATATAATTCACCTGTATACATGAGTAACCTTCACAACTATAAATGTGTTACAAAACTGTGTTACATCACTACAGATAAGACACAATAAACATGATTGACCTTCTAATAGAGGTCAGTTTATATTCTTGAGCAGTTCAAAGGTGGTGAATCAGTTCATTTAATCTTCACTACACTACAGAAAAAGTTCCTATTAAACATTTTGTCATAAATAAACAATATTTTCAGTTTCTCCAAATTAAAGAATGTATTACAATAAATATATCTTTTCTTGTTAATAAATGATATTAGCATAATTCTTCATTACTGTAGAAATAATATGACAGAAGTAAACATTGTAGTGCTTTCTTTGTAAATGCACAGTGGCACAAAGGAGATCAACCTCCTTAAAAACAGATTGACGGATTGACATTTTTATGAACTTATACAAACAGTAGTTGGAAATCTTATCAATATGTCATTTAATGTATAAAAACAAGGCCCAAAGCCTAACACATTGAAGTTTCACTAACGTAGTGACTTCATTGTGTGGGGTTTCATATTTTTACTTGAATATATTATGGCATATTTGTGATAAAACTTCCAACTCCTGTGTTCTGCTTCTACTGTCTATTGACTGCCTTTAACTTGGTGAAGAAACTGTCGTGAAAGTCTGAATTATTAACTGAAGTACAAATGATTTGTGACTACGATTTTTCAGTGAAGTTTATCAGGTTGGGAACACGTGCAACCCTCAAATTTGGGTATGATACCCGAAATCAGGTATAACACCTATTAACAGGTACCAATATACCCCGGGGCAATATACAATGTAAACATTTGTCAAACAATCAGTTGACTCTAGTAAATGTCTGAAGACGAATCACCTGTCCACCAACCATGACTGAGTATGTGTTCACTTCTGTTGTATATTTTTTGTCAACATTTAAGATGTCAAAAGGTCAATTATTTCTTTTATGACTGAAGATTGGTTGATCAGTACATCAAATTTGAATGCAAAAAGAATTCAAAGTTAACTATAGGGGAAAAAGGTTGACAATAATTTTATCTTCTTTAAAAAGAAACAAAAACTTTGAATGTCAGTTGATGTGTATTACTGAATAGGCCCTTAAGCTTTTGTAGTTTTGATAAATAATTATCTAACAAACAGATGAAATCCTTGAAACCAAGGACCTACTTATACCCTGTTTTTAAGTATTATACCTATAATCAGGTATAATGCCCAAATCTGAAGATTATCCCCAACCTGTTTGTTTTTTTTAAACCATTTACCACAGGAGTCGGAAATTTTATCAATATTTCATTTCAAGTTAAAATATGAAGCCCAACACATTGAAGTTTCACGAACGTAGTTAGTGAAACGAACTACGTTTGTGAAACTTGAATCCGGGTCATTTCGTGCCGAATCCCGTTAGCACCCTGGGTTGTTTCGCTCCTATTCCCTTTCACCCCAGGTGCGTTTGCGACGATTCCTGTTCGCCCTAGGTCGTTTCGCTCCACTTTTATAAATCGTTTTTTTGAAATGTGTCCTTTATGTATTTCATCAGATTAGATCAGGGAGCACGGGTACTGAAAATGGAAAAATCTTTCAGAGTCTCTCTTAGATGTTACATGTACTTTTATCTTTATTTATTGATTTTTTTTGTGGCATTTGATTATTTGTTCTTCTATATTTTTTTCTAACACTGTAGAAACACAAAGGAAATCAAGATATCGACAGTTTAAATAATTAAATTGGTAATGCAGTACATTCAGAGATGCATCAGCAATATGATCCATGAAGACATTTTTTTTTACTTCGTAAGACACCATTAGTGACAGAGACTAAGTACTAAGCAGAATGGAGAAAGAACACACGTAACATTGACTTGCGTGATAAAATGAGTTTTTGTCAAATTGGAAATTGCACTCCTGGACAGCAAACTCCGAGACTGTTAACACGTATCACAGTATATTTTTTTCTTTTTCAGCCTTTTTCTACTTTGTTACATTTGTATATTCTGAATCTGGACTATATATCAAGAGATCAAGTTAGTTTTTTGATTTATTACACAAAACAATTTAAACAAGAATTAAACTAAGAATTGCACTACAACACACAAGCATCATTTACCCGCTCTCTCACAATTTCCCTAAAGTGTAAAATGTTTTAATAATATTTTCTCAAGGAGTACATGTATGCAAGTGCTTGAGTCTTACTAATTTTAATGTAAATACACTGATTAATTATTCAATTAGCCTGATAGATCAAAGAATGATTAATCATAAATAGGTTTTAAAATCCTTTCATATTAATTAATATGATATCCATCAATAGGCAATTAATCATTATATAGGCTTATTCGCCGTGACGTCACAACATCGAAATTTTTACCTGTAGAGCCTTTTGGTTGGCAAGAAATCATAATCATTAATTTAGGCCATAAAAATGTCATTTTCAATTAACTTGTATGAAGTTCTTTTTAAAGGTAATTTGATAATTTCTTTTGATGTGAATTGTAGACATTTTACAGTTTAACAGGATATAAAAATTTTCAATATTTGATTATTTTTATCTGATTCTTTTAACGTATTTGTATAATATTCAAAATTTTAACAGTTTCCAAATATTTGAAATACAGATTTCAAATTATTCAGAGAAAATTTAGAAAAAGTAAATCAGCAGAAAAAATATGAAAATCTCGAGGTTTATTAGGCATCTTACAGATCCAAAATCGGACTATCATGTAAAAAGTTATTAAAAAATAAAATTCTGTCCCATTACTATGCAATGCAATTAGTATGTTGAAATACGATTTTGCCAACCAAATAATTGATTTTGTGACATCACTGATTGGATTCGCTAACAAGCCTACGACCTTTAATTACAGGAGCAAAACAACCCACTTTTCGGTGCGAAACAACCCAGCGCGAAATAACCCGGAGCGAACGGGTAATAGGAGCGAAACAACCGGTACCGTGAAACTTCAATGTGTTGGGCTTCATATTTTAACTTGAAATGAAATATTGAAATTTCCGACTCCTGTGCATTTTATCAAGGACCTATATTTAGAAGGATAATCATCTCATGATAATTTGGAAATATATCGCAAAGCGTGAGATTTTGTCATTTTGGGACCGTCTCTTTAAAACCTTAAAACAACGGAAAGATAATAATGATGGTCACAAAAATTGTTCTACGAGTACAGTAGATGTTAAACTTTGGGAAAATATTAAATTTGTGAAATTCTGTGCGTTACTTTTGAAGCCTTTAGTTCCAAATCATGGAGCATTTTTATCGATGAAAACCGGAAGTGGAAAAAATTCAATAAAAATGTTTTGATTGCAAATTTCAATCATGTGTATTGAAGAAATTACTTGCTGTCACAGGCACTTGTTTCATAAAAAAAAAATCAGTCCCTCCCTCTCTTCTGGAAGAAGAGAGGGAGGGACTGATTTTTTTTATGTCACAGGCACTTGTTTCATAAAAAAAAATCAGTCCCTCCCTCTCTTCTGGAGAAACAAGTGCCTGTGCCAGAAGAGAGGGAGGGACTGATTTTTTTTTATGAAACAAGTGCCTGTGCTTGCTGTAATGAAACGAAATTTACTCTTCGGATGTAAAAATTAAAATCATCCAGCTTTTAAAAAAGTATGATTTTATCAAAATCCATAAACAACTTTTTAAACAGATAGCTCAAAAGTGAATGCATACCAAACGCCTCGCTATAAATTTTAAATTACAACATGGATTGGATACGAGTTTCCTCTCCTTAAATATACGTCCTTGATTTTACTAAACAATTTGTGACACATCAATTTACTATCTTATGTTTTATATACCCTTTCTTGTGATTTAGAAAGGTCAATGACATCTGACAAATTTGGAGAAGGACAGCGTTGTTTGTAGCGCTTGAATTCTGGTTTAAAGTTGTCAACTTCTGACATTTCTTTTTAGGGTCATACGGTGAAAGGGAAAGAAATATGTATTGGTATTAGGGTCATGCTAAAAAGCGTCCAGGAATACTCAAAGGGTAAAAATGGGACAAAGGTCTTAATTTATTTCCCCTTTCGCTTTATAACACAATTTTGTTTAAAGAATTCTCCAAAACTCAATTCTAGTCCGATTTTAAAAAAATCACTGTTTAAAAGATTTGTATTTATATGCACACTGTAACAGTTTCTTCCAATTTGAATTACTGATGAATGCAGAAACTACACAAAGTCAATAGTCAAAGTCGATATAAGATAAAAAGAATACATGACAGATCGGCACTCCGACAAATCAGCACCCAGACAAATCGGCACCTCGTGATAATCATGATGTTTATGTGTGACTGTGACCAATAAACCCTTGTCATGCCGACAAATCACTATGAAAATGTTACGTTGTCATTTCGCTTCCTTTTACAGTGTAGTGCCAAAAGTATTGCAACAAATAAAATTGCCCTGTGCATTTCTGGCCGGCTATATCCTAATTTTCCCCCCTAGGGGGGGGGGGAGAAAAAAATACCAGATAACACAGATGTTTCAAATGAAGAATAAAAGAAAGATTTTATTCCTCAATGTTACTTATTTCGTCTTATCTATGGTGTTTGAAATAAGAATGTTAAGACGAAATAAGTTGCATGAATGATTTGGTAGAGGGGAAGAATCAGAATCAGTATATAAATCACTTTCTTATAGAAAACAGTGTCTTTTAGCCTGGGTAGAGGGGGAAGAATCAGGATCAGTATATAAGACACTTTCCTATAGAAAACAGTGTCTTTTAGTGGGTAAAGGGGGAAGAATCAGGATCAGTATATAAGACACTTTCCTATAGAAAACAGTGTCTTTTAGTGGGTAGAGGGGGAAGAATCAGGATCAGTATATAAGACACTTTCCTGTAGAAAACAGTGTCTTTTAGTGGGTAGAGGGGGAAGAATCAGGATCAGTATATAAGACACTTTTCTATAGAAAACAGTGTCTTTTAGTGGGTAGAGGGGGAAAAATCAGGACCAGTATACAAGACACTTTCTTATTGAAAACAGTGTGTTTTAGTGGATAGAGGAAGAATCAGGATCAGTATATAAGACACGTTTCTATAGAAAACAGTAGTAGTTATATAATTGAGCGAGACCAGGCCTCACTCAATTATATAACTACTACAAATTTTGACCCCCAAAAAAACCCTCAAAAGACCTAA
>MJUU01037424.1:94350-137348 GCA_002080025.1 Modiolus philippinarum | reverse complement strand
ACGTATAGTAACATATTTACTAGGAATACAAGCTCTGGCAGTTTCCATGAAAGTGTTTGTGAATTTCATACATGCTTCATCAATGCACAGGGGATCATTGATAATTAAATCCCAGTCCAAGTTTGAAATAATCTCACGAAATAAAGGATAATTACCTTTATTATATAACCAAACATTTCTACGATATGAGGTATCATTCCTATAACCACATTCAAAAATTATATAGGTTGGGTCATGGTCACTTACCTGTCTGTCGATTGGGATAGTATTGCATTCTGTAACAGAAACAGTGTCTGTCACTAATACAGGGTCTAATAATGAATGAGAGTATTGTCCATATCTTGTTGGATCACAAATATGGTTTTCTAACCCAAAAGAAGTTATTATATCATTAACATCGCTGGGAAGTCGGTCAAGAAAATCTATGTTATAGTCACCAACAAGAATAAGTTTACAAGAATGATCTAAAGCATTACTTACCATTATGCGGAAATTATCCCAAAAATTGGGCCCAGCTTCATTTTGTGATCTGTATACAACATTGAGTAAGTAATTACCTACCTTAGTTTTTATTTCAAACCACATAGCTTCCACCCCGTCAATCTGAGATCAGTACGTGGAACAATAGGTATATGATCCTTGTAGTAAATAGCCATCCCCCCCACCACGTGCGTTTCTATCTAATCGATAAAGGTTTGGATTGAAACCTTGAATTATTAAGTTTTCATTAAGAATACTATTATCAAGATGAGTTTCTGTGAAACAGATTATATCAAAGTCATCAACAATACTCGAAATGTCTTCAATTTTGTTTCTCAGACTTCGAATATTATGATGAAGGATGCTAATAGTCGCCCCTTCATTATGCAGGGTACCCTCAGGGGCAGGTCCCGGGTTGGACTCTACATCACCCGATATAAGGATAATCAAGTAAATTATACATATAATCAACGACAAATTTATGAGATTGCGTTCAATACATTTTATAAACTTGATTAAACGGTATCCAATTTTCTTAAAATAATCATACAAAAGATTAAATATGCAAAAATATCATGTTTGTATGGTGGCATAGTTCTGCCCCCTACTTGTCAGATAATTAAGTAGACTTGTCAGATATTTATGTCAACATGTCAGATATTTATGTTGACTTGTCAGATAATTATGTTCACTTGTCAGATAAAAAATTATTTTATTATGTGGTCTATTGACCAGCTAATGCCAATGTCTGCCATCCAAAAGTCAACATAAATATCTAAAAAGACTACATAATTATCTGACAAGTTGATATAATTATCTGACAAGTCGATATGATTATCTAGCAAGTCGACATAATTATGTTACAAGTCGACTTAATTACTTGCTAGATAATTATGTCAACATTCTCAGGTTATTATGTGGACTTGTCAGATATTTATGTCGACTTGTCAGATATTTATGTTGACTTTTGGATGGCAGACATTGGCGTTAAATGGTCAATAGACCACATAATATGAACATTTATTTATCTGACAAGTGTACATAATTATCTGACAAGTCAACATAAATATCTGACAAGTAGGGGCAGAACTATGCCACCATATGTTTGTACACACTTCATACTTAGAGGATTTGTCTTACCATAAAATATACCAATTGCCACCCGGTGTGATACAATATCGCTACCCATTTTCAAATATTACCAAACAGTGAATAATAAACTGGGTGACGATGAGGTACATGCATTTTATAACAAAAACATTCCGAGTGATGTATGCGGGCGATAAAAAAGGCGACGTTTTCACAACATATAAATCAATTACATAATAACAAATAAACATAACATGAATACAAAGTCATCATTTGCTATATATAGAATACGTTGACAGAGGTCCAACTGTACAATTTAATAGTATATTGTTTACAGCAGCGCTCAGGGTACTTTTTTTTATTAAGATATACAGAAAACATATTGACATTTTATTTGTCCTTTTTTTTTACTGGACATATTTTGCACTGGTGTCAGTCCTTCTGTAATAAACTATGTGTGTCTGTCTTTCCTTGCATACGTCTTACTTAGTTGGAGAATACTTTAATTATATAACTTTTTTGGGGTAAAGATTTTTTCAAATTTCAATACTTATGTGACATTGAATAATTGAAAAACAAGTAACTTTTGTCTCTGTCGTTGAAAACAACGATATTTCTTTATTTCTTGACCTCACTTCCCCCTAAAATATATACATTTTTGTAATTAGAAATTTAAGTGATGGATTGGTACTTGGATTTTTCCAGGTAGTACTATTAAAAGAATAATGTATACCCGAGAATGTATATTATCTTGAAAAACGGTTTTAATCCTAATATTTCTATGACTCATAAGCTGAATCGAATGATTAATTACGAGAGTCATCATTTAAAAATATCGTAAAAGCTGGTAAGATCTTAACCTCTAAAAATAGTTTATTACTCATGGTAAGATTAATAGAATGATACATATCGGAAGTTGATCTTTTTCCCATCGCTTATAGAATGACAAAAGTATCTTGATAAAAGATGAGTTTTGCCATGTCTTTGGATTTCGATTTTTGTGGTCTTCGCTTCCCTTGTTCCTTCGGTATTCTACCGCCGTTGTTTCCCAAAGCATATATATATGTTTATTTCTTATGATTAGATTAAGTCGATATATAATAAATGCCAAGAATCTCTAGGGGTTCATTAATGAAAAAGATTGTGTATAATAATTTCTCATGATAAGATGAATTGAATGATGCAAGTCTGATGTCCACAAGGTTTGTTCACTGCCCCTTACATTTTAGGAATGACAATCTTCCATATCCCAACCCTTTAGCTGTCAAATAACTAAATACCGAAGTTACTGTGAATTTACTTTCTGCATATGCGCATTTCGACAACTTATGTCTCATCAGTGCAGATAAAATCTAAACGTTTGGAGGACCATAAACTCAAAGATGTTTAAAAACTGATAGAGAACAAATAACCAATATGATCTAAATGTAAAGCCAAAATCAGCTAAGGACAGAGCTTTGCGTGAGGGAGATACTCCTTAGTTTTCGATAAAATTTACAAAAAATTAGATATTGTAAGGTTCCAAAAATAATCGGTTTTCGGGTCAGCACCGAAGTACTGATATTTATATATTAAATATTTATCACTTAGGGACCGACCATTTAACCTGAAAAGGGGGGGGGGGGTTATGGTTTTTTTCTGGACAGAATTTTTTTTTTCACGTGTATCAAAAAAATATTTCTTTTTTCAAAATTAACATTATTTTTTGGACAGAAAGCCTCCTTCAGAAATTTTTTTTTCATCATTTGGCAGCCAAAATATTTGTAAGACTTCAGCCTGGTCAGTGTTTTTTAACGTTGTAAACTGAATGTTTCTGCACTTCAAAAATACACATAAAAATCTCTTAAAGGTATGATTTGTAGTATATTTCTTGCAATTGTGATTTTCGGGCATTGTAGTATTTTTTCTGGTTATCGTTTCTGTTATAATTTGTTAAAATTCTTTCGGACGTTTTAATAGTTTTGTGAATTGTAAATTAAACTTTTTTAAGTCGAAAGAGGCTTTATATAGCAGTACATAAAAATAACCAGCAACCGCAAAAGTATTGTTGTTTTTTTTTTTGCTATTTTCAAACAATACACAACTCAATGGGAACCAGTTTGAGCTGAGAAATGATCTGCAAGAACATGACTTATTCCAGTAATATATTGTTTCAAAGTATTTACCTTCCAGAAATATTCTACCATATTTCCCAAATACAACATAGGTTTAGGACCAGCCACACCAAGACGCTTCCAATAATAGGTTTAGGACCAGCCACACCAAGACGCTTCCAATAACTTAGTTTCCATACAGAGTATCTGTAAGATATACACAATAGCTTAGTTTCTATACAGAGTATCTGTAAGATATACCCAATAACATAGTTTCCATGGAAAGTAACTCTAAGATATACACAATAACTTAGTTCCATACAGAGTAACTGTAAGATATACGCTTTAGTTTTCATGCAAGTAATTAAAATGAGGACGATGAAAGACTGAAATTTCTCAGTAATTAGCTAGGCTATGGAATAGCCTAGCTATATAGATAGTTCTTGGGGGAAGGTGAGGAGTACGCTTGCACAGAAGACTATTGACCATAAAGGAATTTCAGATTCTCGAAAATCAAAATGGTGTCCAGTTTCGTCCTGATAAAACGGGGCGGGGTTTAATTTTTCTGTTTCCTTGTGGAAGTTGAAAAGTATTATAAACATATACTAAAGGTGGTACTGGGAACAGGTTTGTAGAGGATGATGGGATTGGTATTGCAAGATCGCTTAGCCAGATTTATAAATATAGATATGATAAAAAGAATAAGAACAGTAATGTATAAATTTAAAATCAGAAGTTAATAAATAAAGATGAGGTATTGTGCAGTAACCAATAATATACAAATACTATAAAAGACTTTTCAATTGTGTTAAACAAAGCGTGATTGTAGTTTGTGGAGTTACTTGGGCAATAGAGAACGAAAGGTGGAAAGAGATAGAATAGTGTTTTTTGCGGAAGAATAAAGAGCTACCGGTGTTTATTTGTGTGTGCTGTAAAAGGTTTATGTTTCGAAGCCAAGTACACGAGAAAGAATTTAATGCAAAAGATGAGAGGTTGAAAGAAATGTTAAAAGGAGAGAAGCATATTGTGTGTAAAACTTGTAACTCTTATGTGTGTAAGGAGGCTATACCTCCTCAAGCAATGATAAATAATTTAGAAATGGATAAAGCTCCTTTTGAAGAATTAAATACGCTAGAACAACATTTAATTTCTCCAGTTTTACCATTTAACAAAAATGTGATTTTACCTAAGAGTGATCAGTATACAAATACATCACGAGCCACCACACACTTGTCAATCAAACACGCAATTTTCTATCCAAGGCTATTCCATAGCCTAGCGTATCGATATATCCGATTTATATCATCCACTTACGTTTATAAAGTCCCCTCATGTTTTCTAGTTAAGGTGAGACGTTACTAAATAAACGTCACGGTAAGAGTTACCTCCCTCCGATTACGTTTGGACATACTTGACGTGAAAGACGGTGACACGTCGAGATCAATATTGTTGAAAGAAATGTAATATAAACCGCTATGAGACAAAAGTGAGTTCCAATTTGAATCTTCTCTGCTTGCTAGTACTATGCAAACGATTACTATTAAAAAAAATACCTAGAAATTACATTTGGCCTGATTTCGTTCTCTGTATACTGTTTAAACAGCTTGACAAGCCATTACTAATTTTTCTTTCTCAACTTTTTAACTGAAAGGTAGAATTTTACGTTTTTTATTCCGATGTGTTTTAATTATAACAATAATGAAAAACTACCAAGCGTTATTTGCTGCAGACGGAATATTGTGATAAGGAAAAAACGGAAATTATCAGGATTTTCGTTATTTTCAATCATCGACATGCTTTTTGAAAAATCACACTTCTGGTAAATTTGTTCGAAATTTTCATGTCAAGTATGATGAAGATTGTGTTTTCCACATATCCAAAAAATAATTTTCTTGATAAATCTCTTACAATTAAGTTTCACAATGGAAAGACTGATTTCAAGTGCCTAAACATCCAAATGTGATATCTTCACCCATCTTCCCGATAGTTAAACATGGTCGAAAGTCGGAAATTTGCGACTCCTGTGACAGGACTTACCCGATTTCCGAATGTTTAAAATACCGATTCGGCCGGGCATATCGAAAATAATCTCTTGAATTTGTTTCATACACTAATACGGAATCGAGCTGTTAATATGAAAGCCCTTTTTGAGGGGAAGTAAAATCTGCAGACATCTTTATATACAAGTATATTAACAAAAAACAATAAAAACAAAGTTAAAAATAACGTATTTATTGTTGATAAATTTGATCTTAAGTATATATTTATTTGTATTTTTTTGCAACCGCATTGCTAGGAACCGTCTTGTCCTCTCACCAATTCATGTATGTTAACGTCCCATTTCCTTAATTAGTTGTGTTGGTAAAATAATGGAGCGTGTGGTGTATAAGTATATCTTTAATCATCTCCAGAGGTATAAGCTTATTTATGAATACCAATCCGGTTTCTTGCCAAAAAATTCAACTGTGCACCAGCTTATAGAAATTTACAATTGTATTCTGAATTCATTAGAGAAAAAAGAGTTAAGTTGCTTTGTGTTCTGCGACTTCTCTAAAGCTTTTGACAAAGTTTGGCATAGAGGTCTTTTATATAAATTGAAATCGTATGGAA
The DNA here is from genome assembly GCA_002080025.1 of Modiolus philippinarum. Taxonomy (NCBI): domain Eukaryota; kingdom Metazoa; phylum Mollusca; class Bivalvia; order Mytilida; family Modiolidae; genus Modiolus; species Modiolus philippinarum. The sequence goes on along the minus strand of MJUU01037424.1, from coordinate 131,076 downwards.
TAAATGGCAATTTGCACAAATGGCTTAGCAATTATTTATTTCAACGTAAACAAAGAGTTGTTGTTAAAAGCTCTTCTTCATCCCTCCGTTCTATCAAGGCCGGTGTGCCCCAAGGGTCCGTTTTAGACCCTTTATTGTTTATTATTTATATAAATGACATAGCTGATACACTAATATCGTTAACAAGACTATTTGCTGATGACACTTCTTTCAGCTTCTCAAGTGATGATGAATCACAAATACAAAATGTTATTGATCATGATTTGAATGCACTGAACGAATGGTCTCAAAAATGGCTTATGTCATTTAACCCCGAAAAAACAGAGATAATGGTATTCGCAAATACAGAAATTGCAGAGATGAACTTCGTCTTCAATGGGAAAAATATTCCTGTCGCACAATCGCATAAACATTTAGGAGTTACTTTCAGTGCAGATGCTAAATGGAATAAACATATTGAAAATATGATATCAAGTGTCTCAAAACATTTAAATATTTTACGTAAACTTAAATTTAAGTTAAGCAGGTCAAATCTTGAGAAACTATATTTAGTGTATATTCGTCCAATTCTTGAATATGCTAGTGAATTATGGGATAATTGTGGAATCGGAAATTCAAACAAATTAGAGCAAATGCAACTTGAAGCAGCCCGCATAGTTAAAGGTCTTCCAATCTTTACAAGTAAAGTTGATATATACAAGGAAATTGGTTGGGAACCACTGCAATCCCGTCGTAATATACGTAAACTAAATATGTTCTTTAACATCCAAAATGGCGATGCTCCTTCTTACCTTAAAAATTTGATACCGCCAAGTATACAAAGCACGAGTATTTATCCCCGGAGAAACGGTGAAGATATTATTGTCCCTTTTTGTAGATTATCTTTAACAAGTGAATCTTACATTACATCTACTATTAGACAGTGGAACAACTTGGACTTAGACACGCGTCATGCAGATAATCTATCTAAATTTAAATCTGCAATAAAAAACTCCAGAGAGAAAAAGGCAGTAATCCCAGACCACTATTACTTTGGACCACGAAGGCTTAACATCATTTTAGCACAGTTTAGATGTTCAGCAACATTCCTTAATAATGACCTCCATAAAATAAACGTAATATCTGACCCATCATGTCGTTGTGGGGCACCACGTGAAGACTACAAACATTTTTTCTTTGAATGTCCATTATATTTAGATCAACGTGATGTCTTAGTAAATAAATTAGCCTGGTTGCCTGATTGTCTTGAACGGAACTTTTTGCTCTTAATTAGTGGTAGTTCAACTCTTTCAAACCACGAAAATGAAGAAGTATTTAAGGTAGTATTTGAATATATTAAAAAATCCCAAAGATTTCTTGTAGTATGATTATAAATCGAGTTAATTTACTTGTACGATCCACACACACCCACACACACACAATCAGACGCAAATTTTGTGTCTTTCCTATATCTTTTTTCTTTTCTTATCCTCTTGTTATTGCTCTAAAAATACTTTTCTTTATTATATTAGTGAACTCTCATGCCTGCGTATTATTGTATTATATTGTAGTTAAGGAGAAGACGATCTAAGTTTGATTAACTTGTGTCTTATCCGTTTTGCTGTATGTTTTTGAGCAAATAAAATACGTTTAAATCAATGTTAACGATTTGGTCATTTTGGTAATTCATCAATATCACAAAATTTACTATCAAAACGTGTATTTTGTTTTACTTTTTATAAATTGTGATACACAGTCTTCTTTTATCTTATAGAAGGTGACAAAACAAAAGAAATGCCGTTCCATTGTCTGTTCATAAGTCTTTGTCCCTTGTATGTAGAGAGGAATCTTGTCTAATTATTTTGCAATTTCCTAAATTTCTAGCTCTAAATAATACCGAATTCGTCTAATGTCAGTCAAAATTATAAAATATTCTATTGCAGCTGTACTTTCTTGAAAGTTTGCGAGTCTGCAATTGTGAGCTTGTACTCTTCTAACGGTCGATCGAGATCGAGGGTTCAGAGTCAAGATAGATAAAGACTGCATGAAAATTTGCATTTACATTGTAGTGCTTTTCCTAAGAATGGTTTCCGCACTTCTATTAAGACTAAAGGCTTTGAATCATATTAATGTTGGTATGTCTATCTTTGTATGCATGAACAATATTTTTACTAGCATATTTAATGGTCTGCTCCGCTTAATGGTAGTACGAAGCACTCCATATGTATTAAACCCATACTGTTTTCTGTCCACTATAGATTATTTCTTAATGTAAAACAACCATTCATAACAAAAAAGAACAAATTATTCACAAACTGGTCCAGTCGTTTAAAAACGCGGTTTACAATCCATCCTTTTTGCCATTTTTCGTCAACATTCAGCACGAAATTACGAGAGCATATTGATGCCACATGAAGAAAAAAATCTCATAATTATGAGATAATATCTCCTAATCATTGGGGTTTGCTTATCCCAAGATGAATATGTACATGTAATTAACCAAAAAAAAAAATAAATAAATATATAATTGAAATAAATAGATAAATAAACAAATAAATAAAGAAATTCAAATCAAGTACGTAAAATTCCCGCAAAGTCCAGCGCAAATCGGCGTTTCCTTTTTTTTTTTTTTTTTCGGAAAATAAATAATAAAAAAAAACAACAACAACAACGACATCATTTTGCAGTAATCTTCAGTAAAATTATCTTGTCAAATTTACATGTAATATTAACAAAATTATCTGAATATGATATCTATTTGAAAACGTAATGTTACGAATTGTAACGTCGCCGTACAATCTTACGTTTGGCATTTTTTACGCCTCTTGCAAAAGTTTGAACTTAAATACAGAAAAAAGATGCCCCATGACATATAGTTTTCTATACATCAATGGATTTGCAATTACTTTCTCTTCTTTGTGTTAGTTTTTGGACTATATACAATCGCTGCAATAGTAGATAAATCGAAAAACGTAAAATTTTCAGGTGTGAAATTGCCATTTTTACGTTATTTCTTTGGAAAAGTGGACCTCAAAAATCGCGTTTTCAATGTCAGATATCTTTCTTAAGTGATCCATGACCCCTATTAAAAAGTTGATATTCCGATGTAAGTCATTTAGATCTACTTATGTGCAAATTTTCACGGGAAAGTAAGACATAGTCATTTAGTAACGTCTCACCTTAACTGTGAAATTATTTTCCATAATTTCTCTCTTGGAAGTGACGTCACAATAGACGTCGTCAACAACGTCTCGGCGGATAATCACGGAAAACGTAGTTCATGAAAACAATCTAAATTTAAACCAACACTTATGAGAGAACTGATCTAGATAATAAAAACAATAACTAATCCTAGATTCTGATTATCGAAAATATTCAACTCATGATAAAAAAAAACACTGTAATTCACTCATGCGCTGCGGACATTCGTGAATTATTGCGTTGTTCGATCATTCGTTGAATATTTTGCGATAATCAGAATCTCGGATTAGTTATAGCATAAATATTTCAAATATCAGTGGGTACATGAACTACACAATACCGAAGTTACTGTCATTTTATTTTCTGAATGCGCATTTCCACAACTTATAGTGGCGGATTTAGGGCCCGCCCCCTTTTAGATTGGAAAAAAATTGGGTTCCGCCCCCCCCCCCCTTTTTGAAAAAATTATAGGTCGGGCCCCCTCTCGGCAGAAAGTCTAGATCCGCCACAGACTTATGTCTCATCAGTGCAGATTAAACCAACAACATTTGGCAAGTCCAATAACCGAAAACGTGTAAAAGCTGATAGAGAACAAATAACCAAAAGGATCTAAATAGACCATAGCAATTTCTTTTTCTTTATTATGCATAAAAGTAAAATGTTCACTGTAATAATATGTCTATGCATGTATTTCTTTACCTCAGTACGATTCCAGACCAGAACTTTTCTTCAAAGTTTGATGGTTGGAAACTTGAACATTAGTTTAGATATCAGTAGGGCTTGTTTATGAATATCATATAAAAATAAGCGAGAAACCGAACTATCAGAACAAACAGAGGAACAACCAAAAGAAAATGACACCATATGAAACACCAAGGAACAAGGATATCACACAACCATGCCTCTTTCTTTTTCATATCAAAGACCTGCCAAAAGGACTATACTCAGCAGTAACTTTTTGCAGACGACACAGTAATATACTGGACTTGCATCGTAACTTATATATAAGCTCTAAATCCATTTAAGAACAGGCATACATAGACAATAACATTACATTGACTTGACATAAACACAATATAAGGATGAGGCTTAAAAACGCGGGAAAATGTGAGCCTGTGGCGAGCATTTTCACCGTTTTGAGTCGAATCCTTATATAAAGTTAATGTCAAGTCAATGTACTGTTATTGTGTTTATACTGCAACATTAACAAAGGCAAATTTAGGTAAAATATATCATTAAAAATGATGATTCAAAAAGTGAAGCGGACGTCGATAGCTTGAGATGAATCCATGTTTTCTTGCAAAGTCATGGAACAATCTCTACGGAAACACATTGTTGACGTCATCGAGAAAGTGTTATACGGTCAGTGACTGTATATCACTTATGTTTATACAGTCAATGTAGTTTACTTACACAAATAAAGAGGTTGCAGTATAAAAAAGTTTAGTAAGACCACAAACGGAATATGCAACAACAGTATGAGACCTCTACCATCATAAATCATAAAGCCAAAATTAAAATGTGCAAAGAGGAGCAGTACGATAAGGAAAAAAGAAATACATCAAGTGTTAGTGAAATGATAGAAGAGCTTGGATGGAAAAGCATGGAAACAAGAGGAAAAAAGAGATACTAACTATGTTTACAAAAACATCATCGATCTATAGTTACAAAGACCATCAAGCAGAGACTATCCCATACACATGGATAACAAATCTAATAGGCATCATAGTAGAAAACGGTCTTTTCATTAACACTGTTAGGTAAGGCAAACTGCAAACAGACAGCCGGAGCTGAGTCAAAGTTCAAGTAACACGCGCCAACTAGAAACCAGTAACTTGTTTTTATCCAGTTTTTAACCATTTGCGCACACCTGTCAGGATATTCAAAGAGTTGAATGTGGACAGTATCAGAAGAAGAAAAAAAAGAAAAGAAGAAGAAGCACGGCACAGGAAACTTAAATGGAGACAAATAACTAAGTACCGAAATTACTGTGAATTTTTTTCTGCATATGCACATTTCGACAACTTATGTCTCTTCAGTGCAGATAAAATCTAAACGTTGGAAGACCATTAACTCAAATATATGTAAAAAAAAAGATAGAGAACAAATACCAAATATGAACTAAATGTAATGCCAAAACCAGGTAAGGACAGAGCTTTGCATGAGGGAGATAGTCATTAGTTTTCAACAAAATTTACACAAAATACAGATGAACAACATGGATCCAATAAAAAAATCATGGGTGCGCCGATAGAGAAAGAATCCACTTCAATGGTGACTTCAAGATGAAGGACAACAATAAACTCGTTGTTCAATTAATTTTTTTTACCATGTATTTGTAGAAACTTTGTCTCATGTACATTTACTCCATATCCTTTCAATAAGACATCCGACGTGTTGAACATGCCACTTACAAAAGCAAAGTCAAATCCTGCTGAGGAGAAAAAAACTTAGGGAAAATTTGTATTTTTATATTAGAAACGGATATACCATAGCGGCTCATAAGATCGTTATGTTGACGGTAAATCTTTTACAAGGATCACTTCTGATTATGGGTAACATGAACTTGTTTAGTGCAGCAATGATCCAACAAGGAAATCATTGTATCGACCACTGGCGATTCAGTAGCAAATGAGTTAGGAGATGTAAAATCTTTATGGTGGTGCTGTTGGAGATGTAAAACCTTTATGTTGATGCTGTTGGAATATTGCTACAAATAAAATGAAAGCTACCTATTGAAAAAGTGATGTCATCAGGTTAGTAGTACAGTCATTGTTGTGGTACATCTCTATTGTCAATATCATGGTGAAGGTCAATTAATGAAGCCGATGTGGAAATGTATATAGAATCATCAACTAATAGCTCTTTGAAGAAAATTACCAAAGGGATGGTTGTTTGGTGATTAAATATGATCTTCATAGCGCAAGCTAACATTCAAACTTTGGGCTAGTTTTTTAGTTTGAAGAAGCCTTCACTCGATGAATTTAGCCTCATACGAATAAAGAAATAAATCGGCTAAAAGAGACCCACAGTTTGTCTTGATACATCGGCAAACAAATACCGAAGTAAGAACGAAGAAAGGGGAAATTCTAAAATCATAAATACAAAATCACGGCAATTACAGATCAAACACTAATTGAGACAGTAAAACAAAGGCAAAACAGTTAATATATAAAGATGAAAAAGAACGCCACATAACTAAACCACTAGCAGTGTGAACCCCTACAAAAACTGAGGTATCATCAGGTGCTCCGGAAGGGTAAGCATGATCTGCTCCACGGGTGGCACCTATCACACTGCTATTGAAAAGTCCCGTTTTGTCACAGTCGGTGATAGTCTGTCCGGTAAAACTTTGGCTCTACCAAAGGATATATATTCTCATTTGTGAAACAAAAACATTGTAACGGTCTGTCAAATCGTGGTGATGACCGTAAAACTTCTGTAGTGACAATTGCAACTGTGACTGAACAAGAATCGCAATTAAAATTAAAAAAAAATACTATCTGTAATTGATAAAATATGGTAATAATTGGGATCTTGCTCGAGGGATCTTGCGGTGTACTCTGTATAGAGTTCATAATAAATTACGCAATTACATTTGTTTTTCTAAAAGAGGAAGTTTATTTTGTTTTTAGCCTGCATACAGCTAACACATTTCAATATATTGGGCATCATGATATCGCAATGCAATATTTATTTTGTACAAATGTCTAAAATTTTGGTGTTATACCGGCGTCGTATTACAAATTACACTCCTCTACTGTACTTACAGATAAAGAAAAGATACAATAATAAAAACTGTAATTAACCATCCAGGTAAACTTATAATACCAAGCACTTCCATTTTGATATCAGTGTATTTCTTAAGGGTAAAACCTGTGATAATGAATACACACGTAATAACACAGTATGTCGATGAATTTATAAGTACTTCTATTCAGTGAACCCTAATAGTGCATATTAAATGTACATATAACTTAACAAATCAATTCAATTTTTTACAGATATATCAAGAACGTTTCGACATTGAAAAAGCAGCATTTTTGCTGGGGGAATTTGGAAGAGTATGAATTTGCTAATTGTATAATCAGCGCTCATTATTGTATATCTAAGTACTTGATTTGTCCATCGTGAATTTTCACATCCTCCGAATAGTTTATATTTGCATCATGTGATATCTTTAGTCTACTTGAAGAGGTAGAATTTGTCTTCAGACTTATTTTAATACTTCCTCAACCCCCTTGTCAGCAAAGAATAAGATAAATCGTGTATTCACTCTGTAGTGGTTGACAAGATCTACAAAATAAATCTTGAATCAATCAATTACATCAAAAGGTACGACTATAATTTCAAAATTATCAATTTCCCTAACAAAAGGAATGAATTTGTTATCCCCGCACTTTCGAAGAAAGTTCGGGGATATTGTGATACCCTCCGTCTGTCTGCCCGTCCGTCCGTCACACTTTTCTTGTGACTCAAACTCCTCCTACATTTTTGGATTTAGGGATTTAATTTTATTGTAGAATTGTTGCATATATTCTACAGATACGCAATAAGCTTTCGGATTGTTGATTTTGACAAAGGCCCTTAGTTGTGGATTTTGATGCATGTGGCATGTGACACAAACTCCTCCTACATTTTTGGATTTAGGGATAAAATCTTTATGCAGAATTGTTGCATATAGTCTGTAGATTTGCAATAAGCTTTAAGAATTATTATTCCGGTTCCAACTTTGGTAAATTTCCTGAAAATGTCAAAGACTCATATTTTTTAAATTTGAGCATATAATTATGTATTTTAACAATTGTTTGATAAAAACTGAGATTTTGAATAATTAGAATTCTAAAATGTGATTCCAAGTTTGGTAAATACCCTGAAAGTCTCAACATCACTTATTTTTTGGAATTGTACCTATCATATAAACCAACATTTCCTTTGAAAAAACTGTACCAAGTCATGACCATTGCGGGTAATAATTTTTCCTGTGGGTGTACACCTTCTTTGTCTTCTTCTTCTTCATTTTTTTTTTTTTTTTTTTTTTTTTTTTTTTTTTTTTTGCTTTTGGATATCAGCTCTTGACAATTGTGTTCGTTAAATTTGCTGTAAATGTAGATATTTCCTCATTATAATGTTCTTATGGTAAATAATAAAAAAAAACAGTTTATTCCGCCATTACCCTTTGAAACAACTGTACCAAGTCAGGACCATTGCGGGTAACAATTTCTCCTATGAGTTTGCACTTTGATTGTTTTTTAATTATTATAAAGATCTGCAAAGTCATGGTTGTCGGACAACTGTAAAAATTCCTTAGTTATAATTGGAATATTTAAACATAACTTTTTCGAACAGATTTTTTTGTCTGTTGAAAAATTGCTGTACATGCTATAGACAAGACATACCTTAACTGTGGACGCTGTACATCGGAGATATGGGAATGCTTTTAATCGGAATCGAAAAGTTCGCGTTGTTAGGAAAGTTGAAATAATCACACTTGGATTAGAAAAAAACTTATTTTAAGTATTGAAACTACCAAAAATTCTTTAATTTTTTCAACTTTTATTTGATAGATGTAAGAGATGGGATAAAAGGAAACATCTACAGTGGGTGAAAATTGCAGTCACATGCCACAATCTGCCAGGGAACTAAACAATTAAAACACAAACAAAACTAAAAACAAACGTAGAAAACGATAGGACCTCCGGCACTAGCAAAAGCCAGCGGTAGGCTTAAACCGGTTTATGGGTATCCAAACCTCCCCTTTACGTATCCCGATTCCCTATAGTATCATAAACATACGAATAAAACCCAATACAGGTAGACTTCTTACTCCACGACCAAAATCAGGAGAAAAAATGACTATACGTAATTTTGAAAGATGGGTCAAGGGGTGCTCGCCGCTAAACTACCGGCTAGCTCAAGAAGCCTAGTCTGCTGGTAAAACACTGTCGCACTACGGAAGAAAAATCAGACTCAAAACTTCCCGAAGGGTGTGGTAAAGAATCATCATATATTTCAGTAGACATCAGCAGTATCAGTGAGAAGCCAGTATGTCTGTAAAATTTTTCAGGTCACCAGATCTCATAGCTAAATTTACGGATGCAAGCAGAATATCTTGTCGATATCCCCTATTACGTAAAGAATGCAAGTTACGTCCCTGCTTTTCTGGACCTTTAATCGGTTTTGGCATTTTGGCATTTTTAACAACATTTCCGTAAAAACGAGCATTAGAAATGCCCATAGTAAAAGCTGTGTGCGAGTAACGGCATTTTCAGATATCAAATGTTCATGTTTGTTGAAAAACTGCTTAAAGTGTTCAACAACTTATGAAATCTGTAACTTTGTTGTGAATGTTTTGCTGTGATAGTAAGGTTACTCTCATTAAAATCGTCAACAGCAGAACAAACTCGTGCGAATGGTACTAGGTTAGAAATATACACCCCGAAGAATGGATATAGAGGAATATCGCCGTCAAGGACAAGGAAATCAGTAATAGTGAAATCAAATCATCCCTTTTATCATATGTTTTAGGTTTTTGTTTTACCAGAGTCAATAATGATAGTTAGATCATGAAAAGGGCAGTATTTTGAGTCATAGTTAGCTTTATATAACTTCAGATCTTGTGTATAAATGATGTCGACATAATCATCGAAAAACTGAGTATTGTCAATAGTAAGGACATCGTCAATATACCTACTGTTATCATTGAAAATAGAAATAAGTTTATCACTGTTTAGTATGGTTCCGTTTTGAAGTTTTTTCATGAAGTCTCGTTCGTAACAGAATAGAAAAAGATCTGCAATGAGAAGTGCACAATTAGTACGCATGAGATACATATGACCTGTTGATAAATAGTATTGCCAAAACGAACAAAAATGTTGTCCTGCGAAAGATCTTTATTCAACAAGTACTTTTATCAAACGAACCACAACAGTAACTATCAAGTGTTCATATAACAACAAAATTTTCAATATTACAAATCAATTCGATTTTCATTGCAAACATATACAAATGTAAGTTATGCAAACGAGTACCAAGTATGAACAAAATAAAACTGTTATTGCAGACCATAAATAAATTGTTTAATAAAAAATGTGCAATTAAAAAACACCAAACGAAGAAAAAGAAGGTTAAGTGCACATCGTTTTCCTAAGGGGTCGCTTGGCAGAAAATCAAAGAAAGATTAATTCCTGTTGCATTTTGGGGAGAAAGCAATTTTTTTCTTAATTTTGAAGCGAGTGTATTGGTTTATTGTGTTAATCAATATTTAATATACTTGATTATCTCAAGAAAAGTGACGGAAAAGGGATAGAATGTCGTATTCCAGTGCTGAAATTAAAATGTTTGAAAAAGTCACAAAATACATCTAGACTCATTGTAATCATAGAAAAAACTACAGTGGTTTTTAAAAAAGTAACATTACAGGTCATGCAATAATAGTAGTCAAATAGTTCTCTGAGTGTTTATCTGAAACAGGTAAATAGATAGAACAACGCATATGTTCTTAAAACAATCTGGCAACTTGTCAATTTCAGTATGGATTCTAAACCTAGTAGTAGAGATGCCTTCCTATATATGTTCTTAAAACAATCTGGCAACTTGTCAACTTCAGTATGGATTCTAAACCTAGTAGTAGAGATGCCTTCCTATATTTATTTCGCTATAAATTAAGCTTCTGCAGAAGGGCATTTTGACAACTCATTAATACGGAGAAGATAACAGGAAACACCTACAATGGCCGAAAGTTACTATCACATTCCACAATGTACCAAGGAACTGAATAAGAAAAAAAAACAGACAAAAGACAAACGTAAAACGTAGACAACCATAGGAACTCGGTATGCCGGATGTCTGTTCATTGCAGAAAAAATCAAAACATTTTGGAGATCTTAAACCAGAAGATGTATTAAAATGAGTGGAAACAAATGACCAATATCATCTAAATGGAATGCCAAATCCAGATAAGAATAGAACTTATCTGAAAATTGGCCAAGAAAAACAACTTAAGACAAGAATATATATGGCAAATGACATCATTTCCATTTTTTGATGTGAATTCCCTATTTCCTTTATGATTATATCACTGACTGTCAATTCAAATGGTATATATGTATATCTGGAGAACTTCACAAACTCAACCGAAAAAAGCTTCATACTGACTTAAAAAAATACTAAGAAAACACATTAATTAACACCTGCAAAGATAATCGTATTGGTATAGCGGGAATTGAGGCGACAGTTTGACATTCAATTATGTGATGGTAATTTACCAATGATATTTAGTGGAAGGTAAAACTGCTGAAGAAACATCTTCAGCAGTTATCTTAAAAAAGACAGCATCTTTGACAATACTTAGTTAACTTCTTATTAACAGGAACATCAATCTATTTGGCTGTCACTTAAACTTTTGCTTTTTTGTAAGTAATTTATACTTGCAATGTTAGATGCTAGTGTTAAAAAAATTCCTGAAACTGTGTTAAAAATATTTTTTTCTGGGTTTTAGGCGCCTGCATCATTTGACTTGAACGAAACAAGAACTTCATATGCGACTATTGAAAATTCACACTCATACAAAATATAAGATTAATGTCTTCAGCCGTTTAGAAAAAGGCAAACAGATTCGTGTGAAAGACCATTCCAAAGAATGCTGGACTAACGGACTGACGGAAAGCAAACCTAAAATTCCATATACCGATACCGGTAAAGAGCTAGAGAAGGAGATAGAGTTGGAACTTGATGATTCAATGAATGAAACGGCACCTATATTGACAACAGATTTGATAGGATTGATTTATTCACGAAGAAAGCACCAGTTAGGAATAGCAACGTTTGCTTGTGGCTTATGCGATGAAACATAACATTTCAGAACGATCAGAGTATCAGACAAGAAAATGCAGAGTTGTTAGAAAAATCTCATGGTGAAGACCCATTGGCCTTAAAACAACAGGAGCCAATTTCCTTGTCAACCAAAGGCAGAAAAGGGAGGCTTCTCATTTGCATATAAATGACGATAACATTGACAGGGCGATATTTACGCTAAAATAAGACAATAATGTTAGAAAAACAATTCTTATTTTATACATTGCAAAGCCTTATCGATGAAGAATTTGAACTATATATAATTACTATTACTTTCATAGTGTAGGTTAAGAGCTAGACCACTGTTAAGTTTTAGATTCATGCTTTAGTGCCTGGGATTGATTATTTATTGTGAATGTCTTCTGATAGTCTTATTGTCGGGGAAAATATGACAGGAATTGGAAGAACATATTGCCAGTGAATTGCATGTTTGTCGACGATCCCGCATCCATCCGGGAATGTAGCATGGATGTAGTATTGTTCGACGTCTAGCAATGAGTTCAGTTCAAACCGATGTACAGGGATGTCTTGAACTTTCCATCAGAAAAAAATCAGAAAACACACAAAAGGTGCGAAAGCCGAATTGCGAATATTTGTTATTTTCATAAGTACATCATCCAATATGCAAATAGTTGTATTTCAGTATAAGAATTCCTATATTTCAATCAGAGACTTATAATGGAACTTTCGCAAGATGTTTTGACTTTGTCGCAATTAAGATGTAAATTTTGACAGGGGTAATAATCTTGGCGATACATATTGCTGATAGTACAAGTCAAAGCATTCCAAGTCCCCTTTCAAAAATACTTTGAGCTGGGTCCTCCTTAAAAACTAATACTTTTCTAAAAATTTCATTTTTCTACTTTGGTATCCATGCCAACTGAAAGCTCCAATTTTGGGCAGGGAATCCCTTCATAACCCAGGTTATACATATTGCTAAAATAAAAACATTCCAAGTCCCCCTTTCAAAAAATGGCAGGGGTTCAACCTATAATCTAGTTTACCGGTATACATATTTTTCAAATTGTGAAGAAAAATATGTAGAATCTCTTTTTTCAAAGATTCAATGTTCTGGTTTGGTTTCCATGGCAACTGAAAACTCCACTATCCATTACAACCCATTTCAGACCACCATTCAAAAAAAATTTGGGCAGGGGTTCCCCTTATAATCAAGGTAATATTGTTGCTGAAATCAAAATATTCCAAGTGCCCCTTTCAAAAAAATATTTGGTAGGGTTCCCCTTCTATTCTAGTTAAAACATATTTCTGAAATTGTGAAGAAAAATATGTAGTAGAATATTTTTTTTTGAAAGATTTAGTGTTCTAGCTTGGTTTCTATGGCAACTGAAATTTACACTATCCATTACAACCCATTTCAGACCACCATTCAAAAAAAAAAAAAAAAATGGGCAGGGGTTACCCTTACATATCAGGTAATACATATTGCTGAATTCAAAACATTTCAATTCCCCTTTCAAAAAAAAATATAGCAGGGGTTTCCCCTAATATTCTATTTTATACATTATACATGTGCGTGTATCTTCATTTTTCTTTTCTGTGCCGTACTCAAGTTGTGTCTCTGTTTCCTTTTTGTTTCCGATGTTACCACTGTCCTTGGATTATTCGTTTTGGATTGACGGTTCGGTTCTCACTTACTTTATACATATTTCTGAAATTGTGAGGAAAAATATGTAGCAATAGGATCAGAATAGGTCATAAGCACCTCGTTAGAATAAAAGAAATAGGCCTATTCATTATGTAGAGTAGTAATTGCAATACCTTGTGCCTAATCCCTTGTTATTTAGATAAAATTAAAATATATTGAACTGGAAAATATATTTGAAAAAAGTAAATGACAAATCTTCAGTAGCAACAATAGTAAGATCAGATGTTCTCAAAATAAACTAGCATTTTGTCTGTGTATTGCTTCACGTTATGACACACTTATTCTAAAATCAGTATATCTTGTAGCAATATGGAAATGCTTAAAAAAAAATTTGTGTAACAGTTATACCATAATGACAAAGGCATTAGTGTTAACGCTAAAAAACTCCGAAAATGACCTTTATTCAACAGTTTATGAGTCAAAGCAGAACTTTTTTTTTTTATCAAATCCTTACAGGTAACGACCAAAATTGAATTGATGGGAGATTAAATAGTCTAAGTGTCATGTAGAGCTGCTAAAGGAAGTCCTCAGAGTTGACGAACATTATTGTCATAACAAAAAATAATATAACAATAGCTTGTTTGAAAGTTTATGTGTTAATGCAGATCTTCTTTCTGACATCCTCATCATAAGAAATGATAAAAAAAACACTGCATGGACAACACTATGAAGAAACACTATGAAGAAATAACCGAATAACCGATCAATAAAAAAAATTAAAATGTCAAAATATGAAAAAGGAAGGATATTGGGTAAATGTCAAGGAGACAACATCCTATTTCCAGGTTAAAACGACCAAAAACAAAACATCTAGGGGTCACCATAAGGTCTTCAACACAGTGAGGAACCTCACACCATATAGTAAGCCCTAAATGGCCCCGAAAAGGTAAAAAAGTGAATAAATCAATGGAAACAAACCACATCCAATAACCCAAATATCAAGAAACTAAAATTTTATAAGAAGACAAGGACAAGCCAATGACCAACATATTCCTGACTTGGGACAGGCGCAAAAACTGCGGTGGGGTTAAACTCGTTTTCTTGGATCCAAACCCTCCCCCAATGTGTGGCGAATGGCTAAAAATAAATACACAAAAAGACTCACAGTAAAAATCAAACTTGAAAAGTTTAGATTTTTGTAAAAGTAAGTAGTATATCCCTCAAGCACACCTCTGTCATACACCGATTCCCTTTTATTTATTTTTCTGTCAGTTCTTTCGTGATTTTTTGGCTTCTACATGTTCGATTTTTTTTATCTGCAGTGAATCTAGGTTGTCGAAATGTCAACCAGTAGATTCTAGTTTTACTGACATTTCTTTATTTTGTTGTTTTAACAAATGATAAGTCCTGCATCGTATACGACAGCGGATTTGAAATTTAATACATCAGGTTGTGTCATTTTTAATCTGTCTCTTGAAAGTGACAAAAATAGACAGCTTAAGACTAGAACGTCATCAGTTCAATTCTCTTATTGTGAATTTCCAATACTTAGCAATAAACCCCCAGTATACATATTCGTTTCTCCAGGAAGTCACTAAATGTTTTGAGAAAGACGCTTACAATTCACCCTGAAAGATGTACGGTCGTAATAACGAGTTGCCCTAATCATATTGAGTAACGATCTCGCTTACTTTCTGTACACTTAAATACATGTAGTTCTGATATTAAAGTAAGTGAGAACCGAACCGTCAATCAAAAGAACGAACAATCCATGGACAATTGCAAAATCAGACTTTCTGCACTAAAAGAAAGACTTGTTCCAGGAAAAGTGGATGTAGGCACTATGTTTCTCATGTCAACATGTCCTGCTTTTTTATCAGAGTTGTAAACTTTAGTGGATAACGCCATTATAATAACTTTATGCGACAGACAAATCAGGCAAAATGAACAAAAAAACAATGCAGAGCATTTTTTTTTATTAAATTTCACAACATTTTTAATGATGCAATGTATGAATTAAACCCTGAATATTAATTCTCAGCAACATTGAACATAACATATAAACAATGTCTTAATATTTACTGGTATAGACTTGTATTATTCTATTGCACTTATGTATGTAATACTAATTTTGGTTGATAGAAAACTGCAGATGAATCCGGGATTTTCAGTTCTCAAAAAATATAGCTCAATGAGATTACAAAACTGTTTTATCTTCTCAACTTTGGAAACATTGAAATACAGTTAATGTTATAAAATTATTCTTCATTGCAAAAGACATTATCATTCGATTTTGGCAGACAGCAAATTTGTACCTTATTATGATTCAAATTCTGTTGAGCATTTGAAAAAAAACCTATGACACATTATTAATCCTCTCAATTTTACAAACCAACATATACTGGAAACGATTATACCAAAGTATATTTAAGGATTTGTGAACAATCGCGTTTTCTATTCTAAACTATAGACACACTTAAATTTCTTTCAGTAAATGTCTATTAGAAAAATCAAAAGTTCCTGTGATAAAAATCGGTGCTACTTTCTTAATTATATATAAAAATATGGTTTACCTGATCAAATTATAAATACTATGTAATAGGGCAAAATACTTTAATAAATCTCATTGTGAGTGTACCAACTTGTTTCATACGATGAACAGTTTCGTGTGAACTAATTGCACTCTAAATCTTAATTTTTCCATCTGATCCTTTTTCTGTGGAATTTCTATGACCGTGGATTAATGCTCAGGAAAATTCCATTTTGTGCACGAAGAAGAAAACCTTTGGAGAAAGTTACCGGAATCTGAAATGGAATAATCAACGTCAGTGCTTTTCTGTAGATTTTAATAACTTTCATGTTGCCAGCGTTAACAAATAATAGATTTTGACGATTATCTAATAAAAAAAAACAACATAAAATCTATCAGCAAAAAATAGGTATTCCTATGGGTACCAACCGTGCACCTCTCATAGCAGATTTATTTCTTTATTGCTACGAGTCACAATTCATGGCAAAAATTCAAAAAGACCCTTTTAAACAGCATTTAGTGGATAAATTTAACAATACATATAGATATTTGGACGATATTTTGGCTTTAAATAATACTGAATTTTCTAAATTTACAGATGAAATTTATCCTGCAGAACTTACTTTAAATACATCCAATAGCAGCAGTGATTATACCCCTTTTCTTGATCTTGATATATCAATAAATCAAGGAAAGTTGAACACTAAGGTTTATGATAAAAGGGATGATTTCTCATTCCCTATAGTCAATTTCCCCCATCTCGACGGCGATGTTCCGTTAGCCCCTTCTCACGGGGTTTACATTTCACAACTTGTTCGATATGCAGGAGTATGTAGTAATGTTTCTGACTTCAACGACCGAAATTTTTGTCTCACTGAAAAACTTCTGCATCAAGGGTTTAGATATCATAAATTGATAAAAACATTATCTAAATTTTATTACAGATACATTGACTTACTAAGAAAATTTGGTTCTACGTGCAGGGCTCTTATACATCAGGGCATTTCACATCCAAACTTCTACGGTAATATCATTTATAAAGCGCATATATTCAAAAGTTGTCCTTCCAAACTTATTAATCCGTTGAACAAACTTATTCATAAAGGATATTAATACAGCATTGTTGTTAAATCTTTACTTCTGGTTTTTGTTGCCAAAAATATTGATCATCTCCTAAATGCTTTACACCCTAACTAAATTTTAACAATTTTTCATATTGGCAGTATTTGGCATTGCACAATATCATGTTCTTCTTTCATAATTGATGATGTTGTTATACCAAATCTATTTAGAAGTATTTCGATTGAAATTTCATATGTAAGAAGGCTTGATGTCATAGTCAACGGAAATTATGTCCTAAGCTAGCTGTCAGTAACTACGAGCATATGTCCGGACAGTACCTGTGTGTATTGTCTTCATGTTTTATGTACTTCATTGTAAGGGTACTCGTCTTGATAAGTTGGACTTTTTTCTAGTTTGATTTTTACTGTGAGTCTTTTTGTGTATTTATTTTTAGCCATTCACCACACATAGGGAGAGGGTTTGGATCCAAGAAAACGAGTTTAACCCCGCCGCAATTTTTGCGCCTGTCCCAAGTCAGGAATATGTTGGTCATTGGCTTGTCCTTGTCTTCTTATAAAATTTTAGTTTCTTGATATTTGGGTTATTGGATGTGGTTTGTTTCCATTGATTTATTCACTTTTTACCTTTTTGGGGCCATTTAGGGCTTACTATATGGTGTGAGGTTCCTCACTGTGTTGAAGACCATATGGTGACCCCTAGATGTTTTGTTTTTGGTCGTTTTAACCTGGATATGGGATGTTGTCTCCTTGACATTTACCCCATTTCCTTTCTTTTTCATATAAAGTAAACATAATGGGAATTGTACTATATAATGTTTTAAAAGGTAAGCAAAAAGCAACATGAATGTTGTACATCAAAGGTGGGAGGATGACAAAAGAACATTAGGGCTATGAACATTCATATTTATTAAATCTGTGGCATATTCGAATTTGGATCCAAGAAAACGAGTTTAACCCCGCCGCAATTTTTGCGTCTGTCCCAAGGCAGGAATATGTTGGTCATTGGCTTGTCCTTGTCTTCTTATAAAATTTTAGTTTCTTGATATTTGGGTTATTGGATGTGGTTTGTTTCCATTGATTTATTCACTTTTTACCTTTTTGGGGCCATTTATGGCTTACTATATGGTATGAGGTTCCTCATTGTGTTGAAGACAATATGGTGACCCCTAGATGTTTTGTTTTTGTCGTTTTAACCTGGATATGGGATGTTGTCTCCTTGACATTTATCCCATTTCCTTTCTTTTTCATATCAAGTAGACATAATGGGAATTGTACTATATAATGTTAAAAAGTAAGCAAAAAGCAACATGAATGTTGTACATCAAAGGTGGGAGGATGACAAAAGAACATTAGAGCTATGAACATTCATATTTATTAAATCTGTGGCATATTCGATTGAAAAAAGAAACAATTTGTCTGTACTTCGTTTTCACGTTTACACATGATATAGCTACAGAAGCTACCTAATTATAACAGTAGTTCCTATCTTATAGGTCATATACCTACTATCCAAAACCCCATCTTTTACACTAACAAAAATCCTTACACTAACCCGATAGCATTGTCGACCTGGTATTTTTAGTAGATTTTAGTAGATTTATCATCGTTTTATCTTGTTGACTTATAGACCTTTCCTAACTTTCAACCTTTCGATCTGTCGGTTAACTTTGACTAATTTACACGATATGACAAATCAAATACGGTTGGACATACGTAAACACTTCGTTCTTGAAGCATGCTTTTCTTCCCTTAGAATCTTTTGATCGTGTAAATTCTATTTTCGGAGTTGAATGTTGCAACCTATATGTTATTTCAAATGTCAGTATGATACTATGTCCTATACTTTATAAATTGAAGAACTGATTGAGTTACTGCTGACCTATTGACATAGAAAAGACAATAATTACGGCCAATAAAACATTTGTATAATCCCATCCTACCGCATTTCAATCGAACCAAGACGTTTTTTTGTCCAAGACATGTTGTCTCTATTTGTGTTTGATATGAATTGCCCTGTTTTTTTTTAGTTTTAATTTTGGAATTTCTATATTTTTTCATTTTTCTTTCGGTATTTGTTTGCCAAAGCATGTTTTTCAAATGTGGATTTCAAACAGAAAAAAAAACTTTTAACTTACTTCTGTTTTGTCACATGTCGAAAACTTGAAATTCTGAAGCATGTGTACAAGAGCCATTTTCGCTTCAATAAGTGCGAGCCTCATTCCCAGACAAATTCTAGGACCAACTCCAAATGGTATATAGCTATATTCTGGACGTTTTGCTTTATTCTCCTCTGTAAATCTGTAAATTATAAACATACAGCTTATATTGGCACATATTAACTTTTTACTGGTGGATTTCGCAGTAACATGCTCACCTATTGATTGTGATTTGCGTGTAGATTTATCGTAGTCTATATTTCGTTCAGAATGTATTGCTCACTTATCAGTAATTTCACCCGAACGCGTTAAAAACACAAATACTTACGTTTTGGTGTTATTTCAAACAGATTTATTTCAAAGATATTCAAAATTTACAAATACCAAGTTTACTTATGCTTCCAATTTCTGAAGGAATTAAAGGTCGAAGATGTAATTTGAAAATTGAAAAAAAACAATGGAAAATACGACTGCAAAAAAAACCCCTTAATTGTTTAACGCGTATCAATTTTGATTGCGCTGTGTTTTCTTTTTTACTGTGTATCAATTTCAATAGCGTTGTGTTTATAGTTTTTTTGTTTTTTAATGTATTTAATGTATTCAATTTTTATAAGGAATAATACAGGATATAAATACAGTACTGATACGTTCTTTAACATTTAAACCACTGTTTCGTAGAAATTACCGACAACATGCTCGTTTTTCATGCGAACCCACTAGTACATGTCTAGTTGAAACTATTTATCCACCTTTCAGGGTCAAATTTCTCAGGATCTGGCCAATACTTTGGATTTCTGTGAAGGGCATAAATAGCTACAAAAACATCAGTTCCACTCGGTATTACTAAGTTCTTTACTTTCGTATCTTTAGTACATGTTCTGTTAAATCTGAAAAAGTCAATATCATTCTGAAAATTGGTGCGTATTCATACGAGTTTGGCTGAAAGATTGATAACTATTCCTTGTATTCCATCAAATTAATCCGTTTTTGCTGTTTTAAAGAACAGAAGTAAATATAACAAACACAATAAAGTACAGCATCCTTTCTTTCAAGTTTATATACATGGGCAAACGAATCCCGAAACAAAAAAGGGAAAGGGTATCTTTCAAGATAAAAAGACAGAAATTCATATAAAACACAAATTGATTGATCGATTAATTAGTTTGAGTTTAACGTCCAGTGAGCAATACTTCAGCTATATCAGGACGAGAATAATAAATTAAAAAAAGGTGGAAGGGACAACCGGAGCAACTAGTTTTGATTGACACTGAAAAGGGGGAAAAAGAGTCTGGGAAGGGAAATTAACCTTCTATACGAGACTTAGTGACTGTGTTCTCCTCAGAAAAATATAGAAGGGGTTTTCATACTGCATTGACGTGGCGTTTCTCCACACAGTTCGTCTACAATGTTTCGAGGCCAGGCTTTCCGTATGATGATCTGACTACCCCGCAAAGACAGGGCATTCCCATATCCACCAGCTGGGAAGCGACCGATGGCTCTTTAGCCTGAGCCCCTGAAAACCTATTCAGGTGACGGGCCACGAACTGCGGCAGTATTACAAAGACGAACAAATAAATAAAAATGAACAATAAAGTTACAAAAAGAGCACCAGCGGTGTGAACCCCGACAAAAACAATCCAACAGACAGCTAAAATTATGGTGTTCAGATATATGTTTGGTGATTTATTAGTTTATGTCATTTTCTAATCATTAGACAAACCTATAAAAAAATTCATGATGCTTGCTAATTCTATTTTCCTCAAACAGTACCAAGGTAAAAGTTTGAAAAGCTTCTACGTATATAATTATTTAGTATTTAGACAATAACAAGGACAAATCGACTTCACAGAATATTACAAACTAAAACATGACAGTGGGATTATCAAGACAATACAAAATACTAAAGCACTGACAATTTGAACTCCAACTGAAACCGGTAGTATCATCTGGTGTTCCGGCAGGGTAAGTATGATCTGCTCAACGCGTGGCACCTGTCACACTGCCGATGAAAATTTCGGTTTTGTCACAGGCGGTGTTTGCCAGTCCGGTAATAAACTTTAGATCTACCAAAAGATATCTATCGTCATCTGTGAAAAAGAAACATTATGATAGTCTGTCAAATCATTGTGATGTCTGTAAAACCTCTGTAGTGACAAATGCAACAGTCATTGAACACAACCTTGATGTATAATCTTTTGCGACAATAATTTCGCTTTGTTACAAACGACGCCTATCCCTACCGAAATTTGCTTTTTTTCAGGTTTTTATTGATAAAAGTGAACCTAGCTAACCGGAAATGGCGTCAAATTTGTATTTCTAGGCATAATTAGCTACAATCATTTTACCTTTTCTTTGCCTGAACCTTCGATTGCAATTTGTGGGCAAAAATAATTTATAGAGACATATGTGACATTTCAAATGTCGTCACTGGAAGGGAAAGTGTTAAGGTGGTTTTTTTTTAAACTATATGACAATATATGCCCGATTGTCTTTGACAACAGAAAACTTATAACAAAAAACTTGGCAATAATATATTACCTTACAGCAGCTCCGTAAAGTCTCAAAACTTCGCTAAAGAATCTGTCCAAATACTGTAACTTCCCTATATCATCATATTGTACTTTTTCCTTAAATAATTTCAAAAAAATCAAAGCTGAATTGACAATAAATATACAAGTAGAATCTTCAAATATTCGAGTCTAAGACACAATGAGAGGGATAAGAGCTCACCATCCTGTTTTGTACCAGATCTGATATCTGAAAACACTTTAAATAAAATTAGAGAAGATTCAAAGCCTGTTATCTAACTGAAAACACCGACTACAACTTTACACTTTACTTTTTGCTTCAACATGGAAGTTTTTCCTCATGCATAGCTCTTTTCTTAACTGACTTTTACTTTTCAATTAGATTTTTTTGGGGTTTTCAATTGAAAACAATAAATATTTATATATACTTGGGATAATTTTAAGTATAAGTGTTGTTTTCAATTGAAAATTGTATGTATGTATCTATGTATGTATCTATGAAATATTGGATTCTATCTCCGATACAGAATTTCATGTCGTGGAAATGGCAATGGGAAAAAGTTTACAATAATGTTATTATTAAAAGACAATTTAATGGTAGTAAGATGAGGATGAAGCGTAGAGCAGATTATGATTACATTTACGGGACACCTGCTTATACCTACAGTTTTTGTGGTAGTTAACACTGCTTTTTCCTTTACTTTGTTGCGTTGTTGATTTTCGTTTATTTGTTTGTCTCAATTTGCGTTAAATTTGAATTACAGTGATTTTTTTTATTTTGGTAAGCTGGTTTATGGGTCATTCACCACCTTGCTAGTATGATTTCAAAAGACCATTTATTATAATGCAACAGACAACTGTTGCTTAGTGAAATTATTGGTTCCATCAGGGTTACAACAATCATTAGTTTTTTTTTTATAACTTTTTACATTTTTTGATAAAGGTAGTTAACACATTTATTCTAAACTGTAAACAATGCATACTAGTGTAAATCATTTGAGTAAAACTATAACTGACCCCATTTAGTGCTGTATCAATCTCCTGAACTAGTCTTTCTTGTATATCAGGGTTTGAAGCCAGTGCATAACATGCAAACGACAACGTATTAGCTGTTGTGTCATATCCAGCAATAAAAAACGTCGTAGCGTTGGCTTCGATTTCTAATTGATTTAAACCTAAAAGGTAAAGCATAGTATTCTATTACAACAATTATGGTAAACTTAATAGCAGACATGGAATGTACACACAAATGTATGTATTCTTAGTAATTTTTAAATAAATATTTATATATACTTGGGATAATTTTAAGTATAAGTGTTGTTTTAAGCAATATTTGGAACAACTGCGTTTCATATCATTTACAGGAATATGATTACTACTAAAAATAACGTATGCTGGCTGATTTCTAACAAAATTTCATGGATCAAGGTAACAAATTGATTTTTAATACAAGATACTCATTACGTTTTTCCCAATCAGTCTAACTTAGCTTAATTTGACTTCAGTGCAGATGACCGTTTCAACAACATAAGTCTGTTCAGCGTAGAGGAAAATCAAAAACAGTTTGAGCACCAAAAATTAAAAACAATAGAGACTAAATAACCCTAAAGGTCTTCATTCAGCAAAGAGCTTTGAATGAGGGAGACTTTCCATAACTTCACAGAAGGTCTAAACTTGAGATATTGATACTTTGAAATTAACCATTTTCAGGCATACACATGCAGCAGAATACTGGATGACTTTTGTGGATATCCTAATGAAACACAAGTCCCTACCCTAACATTCTTATTGGCGTAAAAATAGTATTAATCCTCAAATTGAAGATGTTGAACTAGCTAAATCACCATATGGACAAGCACATTAACAATAATAATGCTTAGAACAGTCATAATATGGACATACCTCGATGCTTGTATTCCCTTAAATCTGCGGCTTGTGATTTTTCTTCTTTAGCGTCATCATGGCGAGCATTTAACATCAATTGTAAAAAGTCATTATAGTTCTAAAATCGTACAAAAACTTGTGAACATAACAATATGATTTTTCTTCTAATAAAAACTATTTCAACCACTATTAAGTAAAAAATTATTTCAACCAATTTGAAATAAAAAATTACTTCAACCAACGTGAAGTAAAACATTTTTCAACAAAATGAAGTAATTTTAAACATGAGGTAGATTGAAGATGCATAAGATTTATTACTGTTTTACTATAGCAAAGTATTCCAACAAATGTAAATATCTGAATAAATATATGTTTTAATAATAAAAAGCTAAGCGAAGAAGAAATTATATAACCAAATCCCTTTTTTGAAGTTTATATTTCTATGTATTTATTAGAAAATGTCAAAATGACATTCCAATCTTGTATTTTTCTAAGTACATGTATGTCCTATCAGAGACATATTGTAATTATATGTCTCTGGTCCTATGATTAACTGTATAAATAGACAGTCATTGTACAGTGTGTCGTAGTAAGGGGATTTTCATAGCCAAGGTTCCCATGTGGATATTAATGAGCATCAAGAATCTGAATACTATGTAATGGTAAGCACACATTTTCAAATATCAAATCATTCCCGGATCACTTGACTTACTGATGTATGACTCTTAAGTCTATATGTGCAACCCTGACAAAAGTGTGAAAGACTTGCTTTTCAGAGACGGAGAAAAGAAATGTGATCTTAGCCTCTTGTCTGAGCGTTTTTGTTTATTTAAGGAGCAAACATTCCTTGTAAGTATATTACTTGAGCTACACGTCATGCGTAAATGATAGGATATGGACTTAAAATGGCTAAAAAAAAAGCTGGGACGTAACTTACATTCTTTACGTAATAGGGGATATCGGCAAGATATTCTGCTTGCATTCGTTAAATTAGCTTTGAGACCCAGTGACCTGAAAATTTTGCACACATACTGGCCTCTCACTGATACTGCCGATGTCTACTGAAATTTATGATGATCCTTGACCAAACCCTTCGGGAAGTTTTGAGTTTGATTTTTCTTCCGTAGTGCGACAGTGTTCTACCAGCAGACTAGGCTCCTTGATCTAGCCGGCAGTTTAGCGGCGAGCACCCCTTGACCCATATTTCAAAATTACGTATTGTCTTTTTCTCTCCTTTCAAGATTTTGGTCATGGAGTTAGTAGTCTTCCTGTATTGGGTTTTATTCGTATGTTTTCATACTACAGGGAAACGGGACAGATAAAGGGGATGTTTGGGTACCCATAAACCGGTTTAACCCTACCGCTGGCTTTTGTTAGTGCCGGTACCAAGTCTGGTTGTCCCGAGTTCCTATCGTTGTCTGCGTTTGTCTTTTGTCTCATACGTGTTTTTGCTTATGTAGTTCCCTTGCAAATTGTTGCATGTAATTATAATTTTCAGTCATTGTAGATGTTTCCTGTTATCTATTTTTTAACAAATACATAATAAGATTTTAAGCATATAGAACTTCTTCGTTTTTTATTCAGTCTATTTAACAGTTGACTGTAAAGCGTACCTGATGTACAATAATAATTTACGTTCTATATGATCTTTCCGCCCTGTTTAGATCAATTACACAAGAAAATCTAAATTGATAACATTACAATGAAAGGATATGCAGTAAATGCACACGAGACAAAAAATAAATAATAAAATACCTCCTTCCCTTCCTGTCTAAGTTTAACAGCTGATTCTAACGCAGATCTAAAGAATTTCACAACTTCCTGATTTCCTAACGGCATACTCAAAAATCTTTTTACAAATGGGAACATCACTGCAAATAAATACACATACAGATTAACTGACATAGGTTAACTGCTTCTTTACAACTTGAAAAATATGAATTTCAAGATCATGTACCATCCACCTGACTCGTTACTTGTAATTATAAATTATAAATTATAAATTACATTTGTTTTTGACTAGAACTAGTTTAGCCATCAAATAGACCATTTGCCAGTTCTGCAATCAACAGAATGAATTTAAGCAAAACCCAAAAGGGAGGTCACTTTTTGAAAAATCTCAAGGGGACAGAATGGTTCCCTGTTTGTGATAACCAACCAAAAAATAAAACATTTTTAATAAAAAGTTATGAAAGTTTAACCTTTAGCAGATGTTTAGTCTGCAACACAATTCAAAACCTAATCCCAAAAAGCGCTTACCATGCTTTCAAGTGCTACTTGTTTCAAGTAATAAAAATAAACAACTGTACTAACTTGAAATGTCTTCTCAGTGACTAAGAAAGTATTAAAAATTCGAAAATATGCTAACTTACTGCAGAATCTCATGGATATTGTGTAGGGAACTACTTTGTCCAAACTGGCTAAGAACGAAGACCGTACTTTAAAACAAATGTGCATGCTTAATGTTTGTTTGTCCGGTGTAGGAGTAACTTCCCTTTGAAGGTTTGACCAAAAAACACAAAATTTGACTAGAACTGACAAGAACTTTAGTAACTGGCAAATCATCTATTGGATTCCAATAGACGAATAGACGAATTTCATATTTACGGGATAACTGCTAATTTAGCATGTTTTTCAAAGGGACGTCACTCGCTAACACCCGTCATTCTGGTTTTCGGTCTCATTAGGGAAAGGACGGTCAGTAAATATTTTCTCTGGCAACGGTTACGATTTTCACTGTGGTAAGTACCAGAATAGCTTGAAATAATTTATTTAAGACAATCGAGATATTACCCCTAGTCCAGTGATAGATACCCATGTATTCAAAATCTACTGCTGTCCCTTATTACAATGGAACCGTAAACATGACTGTCGGGTCAGTAGGTTACTTCCCTTTGTGGAAAACGTTATAAAAACGGAGCCAAAGTCGGGATAAGAAATAAACATGAAAGTGGTCTATTGATTTATCATTTGTAAGGAAGATTTCGGAATTATTTCCCCATGGATCTTATGTTTAACATTATTTAACTATATTCCATACTGGTGAAAATCTTTGATGAGAAATAAACATAATAAATATGTCTTTTGTGGAACAACCAAACGAATGTTTTTCCATGTTTGTGACAAATTGTGAATTTGGTTTGAGATGAGATCTTCCATTTTTCCCTTTAGAATCATATGCAAACCATTTTCCTCGTTGAAGGTCATCTTGGATGCAAATATAATTTTTAAAGTATTATCGGAAGCTCATTCCAAAGTTCCAAAGGTTGGTAACGACTTACACAACAGTTTCATATTAAGCAGAGTTTTAAAATAACGGCAGCAGAATACCGAAGGAACAAAGGAGTAGTATTCACAAAAATGAATGTCTAAAGACATGGCAAAAACGAGAACACAAAAAACAAAACAAAACGTCAGACAGCTACAAAGCACAGAAAAAAAAACACAACATCAAAAACCAAGGCACTCACAGTGTGAACTCTCATGAAACTGAGAGTGACATCAGGTGCTCCGGAACGGTAAGCATGCCCTTCTCTGTTAACAGCACCCGTCACACAGCAAGTGAGTCAATCCAGGAAAAGGTCAAAATCGGTATAGTCAAGTCCGGGAAGACGTGGATCTAGCTAAATATGTCCACTTTCATTTGGGACACTGACACGTCATATCTTTTAATGATGTTATGGTGGCGGCAATAGAATTTGTTGGGGGTTAAATTAACATAGGCTGAACGAATCCCTGACTAAGCAGTTTTTGGGACAGTGTTTTTGCTCTGTTCAAAAAATTACTGTGCAAACTACATACTCAACTGTGAAATGTACACTCCATAGGCTGGAGATGTAGGTATGTTGCTTCCAAGAAAGGGAAAGTTCACAATTGGGAAGTTAAAATCATCACGCTTGCCATATAGCTTAGATTTCAAACGTCCATCTTCGTCAATATACAAAATAGCTCTAGGTATGAAGCTGAAATAGGTGTATCAGTTGTTTCTTTAATTTCAAGCTCATTTGGGATAGATCTGATGTAATCGCACTTTATTATAGAGCAATCAAAATATAGCCACAATACCCATCATGGATGCATTTTTGGCTTGAAGGTCTCACTTTTGAAAATACGCCAACTGGGACCTTGTTGCCAGGTTTGATTACAATTTGGCTGTGGAATCGGATGGAATCTCTAAAATTGTACAACTGGGTCAAATCTGAACTATTGTATAAGGGGTTTACATGCTTTTCATGCATCAAGTAAATATCATTATGACCAAGTTGATTTCAAATTGAATATGAAAACCAGAGAAAATGATCGATGAACATATTTCCCATAGCTAAACCGTAAAAATATGTACATCGCTGGAATCCATCTTGGATGGAGTGCGGACTTGCCATTCACATTTGTGACTAAGTTTGGTTCTAGTGCCAATATAAATCAATAAGAGCATGCCTTTTGATATGATTTCAATAGAACCAATATTTCCTGTTGGAAGCCATCCAATTGTTGACTAGCTGGATATGTATTTTAAAGGGAACTATTTTGACCACCTAAGTTTGGTACCAGTTGTCCATGTTGTGTTTGTAGTTTCAGATATGTAAAACATTGAATGAGTTGTTTACGAAGGACGACAAGAGGATATCAACAAATAACCAAGATTATACTCCGGCTATACAAAGAATCACACAAATTTCATAAAAATTGCGTCCATGTGCATCCCCAAAGTAAACATTATGTGCCATTTGTGCCTCAAGTGTTACATTTTGAGCACAATATTTTTTTCAAATTAAAAGATTAACCTTAGAGCCTGGATTCATCAAAATAATAGATATTAAAAATTCAGCTTAATCACAATGTTGCATATTTCAGTTGTAAAACTTACTCATAAAAAGAACAAATGGTCTGTTGATTGCACCAACAGCAGCTTTCTTTCCATAATATATAAATCTATTATTTGGTTCTTTTTGAGAATTTACTTCTAAACCAAATGCCGTGCTGCATATGACGTCCATAGTGTAGGCTCCACATGCTCTAATAAAAAATTTAGATTAGAAGTATAATTCATATAACATTCTCCTAAGAGAAAATTTCTGTGGTATAAACCCGTGTAATCGTTCAAGCGTTTTTTCCTTGGATTTGTGATTTTACAAGTCCCCCTCTTCCCCTTTTGCTTCGCTATTTATGTGTCGATATATAAAATAAAAAAAGAATGAAACACAAAAAAAAAGAATTTCATACACATTTGCTGGAGAAATTTGTCTAGATTTCATTGACAATTGACGCAATTTCAGTTTGCCTAGTATATTGAACAGATATATCATGTTTGGGAGGGAAATTTTCGAAAATACCAGTCGAGAGGGAAATAGCATTCTCGAGACTGGTATTTTTCGCAAATTCCCCTACCAAACATGATATATCTGTTTAATTCTACCAAATGACTTTATGTAAAGCGCACAGATGACGTATTTTGTAAATTTTTTACAAGCGTCTGAGTGAAGGTTTAAAAATGACAAATTTTTAAGCAAATACCCCGGCAGAGGGTTAAAAGTGACAATTTTTTTAGGCAAATACCCCGCTGCTTGAAAACTTGCTTGAAATGTTATGGCTCTGTCAAAAATACACAAGTATTCGAGCTATCAAATTGCAGCATTTTATCATAAGGTAGAATTATGAACAGATATATCATGATAAAGAGGTGTATTTACAAAAATACAAGTTGCGGGGCGATAAAATTTCCCTAGCCTGAAAGGCGATGGAAATATAAACCCAAGACTTGTATTTTGGCAAATACCCCGACGTTCATGATATATCTGTTTAATTACACCGAATGTCTCTATCATTAAAGCGAACAAAGGACTCCGGGACAAATACCATGGTGATGGGGTATTTGCCAAAAAAATACAACGGCTATTAACCAATGAAAATTCACCCAACTTACATAATGTGTAATTAATTAAGAAGTAATGGTATAACACAATTCTATGATGTAGGTAAACTCCCTTCAGGTATAACACCACTAATTCTGAAACCAGTCGGGCACATATATTTAGTGAATTTAGTCCTTATAGAAGACGATATAGTTCCAATAAAGTGTTAATTTTGTAACATATTCAAAGTTTTGGCAGCTGAATCTATATATGGTAAGGCTTCTTTTGAGCCTAAATTCATATAATTTCGTCAAGAAATAAAAAATTTATAGGCATGGGCGGCGGAGGAATTTTTTCTGTAAATTTCAGACAGGAAGTACCGATCCTTGTGTTGTTCACTGCGGGAACCAGTTCTTTCTAATATGCAAGTAAAGGGGTGTTAATTTTCTAATGATAGTTTCTTGAAAGATGTTTTTTTAAGATGAGACACGTCTCACTTCATTTGAACTTTAAGTAAAATTTCTACAAAGTTTGAAACATGCGCAATTTAACATAGGAGTCTACGGGAGACTGAATTAGTGGTGATATACGTTCAATAACACGTAAAAAAGAACTACATTTATCTCCATTGAAAAGAAATTTGAATTTGATATTTTCGAAATATTCTATTTTGCCTTCGTTCACTAATTATTCGCAACAATACAGCAGGGGTTGATTTACGGATTTTTGGAAGAATTTGTCACAGAATGGTAATCATCTACACGAGGCAATGAATATTTCTTTGTTTTATGAAAAGATTGTGGTTTTGAAATTGCGTTCCTACCAAAATGTTATAAAACATGTGATTCATTAAATTCATTTGCATGAAAACAATAAACAAACCTCACCTGCCAAGAGGCAACGGCAGTAAAGATGGATGAACATATGAACTGTCGAATTATGCTAGTATGAAAAACATGATCTGTATATAAAAAATGTATGCAGTAAAATGATATGAATAACAAAGAGTATTTTGACATTTTGAAGTCAGATGCCAATATAGTTAGACCGTGAGTTCAAATTCAAGAGACCAGAAAACTCGATGAATTATAATATTTACAAACTAGTACTTACTCAGCCATATTAACCGACTGTCCATCCTTCCTTTGTTGATCCACGTTTTCCACTAAGGACTGACAACATTTGTGTATTTTCTGAACCATCTAAAAGCAGAAAAACACCTACAATGATTATGACAACCGTTCCTTCTTGGTGTTCTTGATCAGGTCCTCAATGCTTTACACCGTTAATAAATTATGACAGTTTTTCATATTGGCAGTATTTGGCATTGCACAATATCATCTTCTTCTTTCATAGTTGATGATGTTGTTATATGAAATCTATTTAGAAGTATTTCAATTGAAGTTACATATGTTAGAAGGCTTGATATCATCAGTCAACGGAGATTATGGCATTGGCTAGCTGTCAGTAACTGCGAGCATTTATCAGGACAGTACCCATGTGTATTGTCTTCATGTTTTATGTACTTCATTGTAAAGGTACTCGTCCTGATAAGTTGGACTTTTTTTAGTTTGATTTTTACTGTGAATCATTTTGTGTATTTATTTTTCAGCTATTCACCACACATAGTGGGAGGGTTTGGAGCCAAAAAAAAAACGAGTTTAACTCACCGCAATTTTTGCGCCTGTCCCAAATCAGGAATATGTTGGTTACAGGCTTGTCCTTGTCTTTTAATAAAATTTTAGTTCCTTGATATTCGGGTTATTGGATGTGGTTTGTTTGCATTGATTCATTCACTTTTTTTTTCGGGGGGGGGGGGGCATTTAGGGCTTGATATATGGTGTGAGGTTCCTCACTGTGTTGAAGACCGTTCAGTGACCACTAGATGTTTTGTTTCGGGTCGTTTTAACCTGGAGATTGGATGTTGTCTCCTTGACATTTACCGTAAGGGGCCCATTTCCTTTATTTTTTTCATAAATGTTCTCTTCATAAGTAAATCAAACTAGAAAACCCGTGAGCAAAGCTCACCAAAATTTACCCCTGCTCCCCCATTTGACTTCAGAAGTAAAAAATTCAACAACAAAAAAAATCCAAGTCATATCAAATTTTTAAATTGCAAGTGGACAATGGCAATATCCACTGAACATTCTGTGAAAGTTTCATTGAAGTTCACCAATTGCTGTAGGAGAAGTTGTCGCCAGAAAGTGTGTACCCCTATGGCGGAAGGAATAACGAACGGACGGACGAACTGGCACCATGATCACTATATACCGTCCGCTTAAGTGGAGAAGGGGTATAATAAACATGGCACAAAGTGCAAAAACTAAAGTTCTAATGAAATGAAGCGTAATATGATTTTGTGTTGTATATCACACTGTTACATTTAAATTCTGTCTTCGTTAATGATGTTTGTGGTACAGACTTGTCCTTGCAATTGCCAACATACAATATTAGTGTCTTTTCAATGATGGTTGCTGCTTTTCAAACTTTCACCTTGGTTCTGTTTGAGGGTTGGAGAAGTAACTTTTACCATTGTGCCCTACTCATGTTGTGTTTCTGTTTCTTTGTTGTTTTCGATGTTGTCCTTGGATTGTTCGTTTTGGATTGACGGTTCGGTTCTCACTCACTTTATTTGCAATTTGGGTTTGTGTAAGGCTAACGTTACATAACTAGTATTTCACTACTTTATTTGAGCTGGCTGTGAGATTGGTGCCGCCCGAAACAAGCACCTGTTCATATCTCCATTTTTACTGCTAGTAATTTAATTGTGTGGAGTGTTTGTACAATTTTGTTTATGTTTTTCCTTTTGTGTTACATCTAAACTGACGTATATTTTTTTCTAAATTATTTACTTTTTCTACCATTCGCTAATATGTTATATTTTGGTATAATTATGGGCTAATGATTAATAATTTTTCATGATATTTTAAATAGTCCATTTTTCACATTTTTCTTTTAATCTAAGTTTACTTCTTTGAAGACCATGCAACTTGTTAATCTTGTAAACATTAATACTATAAATCAACACGGGATTACAGTCATCTATTTTGATAGTACCACAGTTGTAGATTTCAGATAAGAAATGCAGACATCAAATAATTATTATTGACATCTAATTATTTACGCACCCATGTCTAAAGACCAGTTATAAGCCTTGTTACCATTGGTCAAATGTATATTTTTAATATCAAATATTTATAATTGTGGGTGGAGTTTTTAGTAAACAAAAACAAAATGTTGTAAAGATTTTGGAATAGCTAATACCATCAGGCTCAGCTCATGTAACATCGAGCTAAATATTGTATATATATATATATGTGAAATGTAACATCATCTACAACAATAAAGGATTTATTAAATGGAACATCTTTATATATTATGAGACATTAGTTATTGGATGAACAACCCAATTCCCCAGTTGTTCACAAATAACTGATTAACAGTAGTGCCAGATCTAATTTACTGACTCATTAAACAGACTACTATTTGTTGACACCTATTGAAGCCGAAGAAGACGTCACAAAATAACTACATTACATCGTTGTCACGCTTGCTGATAATTGTGAATCCTTAATCTTTTAGTGCAGTTACCGAATCTGTCATTAGTCAAGAGTTATAAGCCCTTATGAATTGATCGAGGTCAGTATGTTACCCCAAGATTTCTGAAAAGGCATCATTAGACTTTTACCGTTTTGAGCTTCCCAGCTGTGAATGTCGGGGATAAGGTATTCCTGAGAAATTTCCAATGAGTATCCGTTGCTAGGGCAACACCAGCAAGCATTCGTTTGGTACGACTAACAGGAACCTGCAACGTGATAATAATATAATTCAAAGTTACAAAGAGAAAGTAATTTCTTTAATTATTTTACCAACAGAATAAATAAAAGTTCTTCCAAAAGTGGAATTCCGAAACGTTCAGGATATTGCAATGGCTGTGAAAGAGTTTTAACGGCGTTAAAAATGGCGCCCCTGTGTGGGCAAAGGGAATAAATAATTCAATCAAAATGTGAAAAGTATTAATGATTGGATCATAGCTGAACATGTCATTTATCAGCATTTAAGGTAGATGGGTAGTCCAAAATTTTTTCCATAGATTTTCTTAATTTTCTCAGGAAAGTTTCCTTATTATATTAGCATTGAAATAAAAAAATAAAAAAGGGGGGTCACCGTGCTTGTTTTTAAAATAACTGATATCAAAATAATCAAATATTTCTAATGAATATATAGGGAAAAACAGGTATATTGTTGATTTCTTTAAAACTATTCCATAGATTTTTTTCTACCTTATTCATGTGCAACAATTGCCGACATCACGTGATTTAAGTGACGCAACTTCCGGCCATCGATACACTGAAATTTTAACACAGAAAGCTATGGGAGGTTCTACTTAATCTGCAATATCTTCTAAATTACACAATTTAAACTCATTTTGCATATTCCCTCATCATCTATGATAGTTTATTTAACAATAAGAATTAGGCCTGATAGTTTAAATTAATGGGAAATTACGTCCCTGGACTTTTGAAAGATCAGTATTTTTTACTATCATTCTCCTGTTTTGTCTATATAAAATACCTCAACCCCTACACGGTTAAAGTGATAATTTCTCATTTCACAGCATAAAATTGATCGTTTTGCATATTCCTGCAAGTAGTTGACATATGAAAATATCAAAATATCGTGTTTAAAACAGTTTAATTTTTATTCTAGTCTCGTCCCTAGAAGTTTGAAAGTCATCAATTTTTCATCAATATTATACAAAATGGCGGACGACCAAACAGGTACAAGATGAAGAAAATTGTATTTTTAAAAATTTTTTGGTTAATAAAGTTGATATAGATTATTTCTTTTTAAAGACTGTTTACTGTCATTAATTAATATATAAATAGGCAAAAATATAATTAAAATAAAACACTTTGGAACTTACTTTAAAAAAACCTGCATCCCATTTTGAATTTTTCATTGTATATATATTTTTTTTCATAATTTACAATCATTTGAATGCATATCCTCGATGCAATTTCAATAATTTGAATATGGTCCATGAACAAATTCAAAATTTGTTATGAAATTTATTTCGTCAAAACTTCATTTCTTAATCAAGGATGTATATTGTATATGTCTTTGTGTTAATTGTTTTATTACCCTGTGTCTGGATGAAAAAGGTACCCTGTGTCTGGATGAAAAAGGTAACTATTACGTAATGTACACACCTGTTGTCTCACCTTTGTCACCTGGTGCGTGTACAGGAGGAACAATACAGGTGTACAATTGACAGGTTCGGAGTTGTATTCAAATATTTGCAACAGAAAACTCAGCTCCACAAATTAAATAATTTATTTTACTTCACGTTTTCTCTATTTTTTTTAAATTTTTTTTTAAATTGTAACTCATTTTTTAATTATATATCAATTGCAACGGTTTCTTAGTATAAAATTGTAACAGAAATTATGAAAATTGTAAATTCATTTTATTACATTCCTTCGGCGACTAGATTTTCGAGTAAGAGTTATCGTTCCTAATTATGAATGAAATTGTTGCATATGCGAACATACTTTAAATAAATATAAAGAAAAATGGGGGTCACCGACTTTGTTTTCCATAAAATTTATAAAATGTGAATTTTCATAGTGATATCTATGTAAAATATTTTTATCAGATTATCTCCCTTTTTCAAATATCTTGTTTCAACTTATTTAATTATCAAGTAACCAAGCCTCGTCTTATTAGATAAAGACATGTTAATTCAACTCCATGTAGGTCCTTTGCATATTGTATTATGAATATAATATTGATTAATTTTTTACAAATAAAAATATTTGCATATTTAAAAAGCAGATAATACCACAACAACATAAATAACGAATTCAAAATGGCGGAAGACTATGGATCTCCTTTGACCCAAGGTCGGTCATATCCAACCAGTTCAATTTAGGTATTGAAAATAAATAAGAAAATTTCCTGATCACGCTCAACAGCCGTCGGCAACCACTTCCCAGTAGTATTTACAGTCGACAATAATAGAAAAATCGAAAGATTAATACATGTTAAGACATTTATTAAAGATACCTTTCCCATATAACAAAAGTAGAAAAATGTATCCGTTTATATACTTAACGAAAGGATATAGAGTAAATGAACACGACACCATAACACTTATGTTAACTGTATGTATGTAAGTTTTGATACATTTAATCTGCAAATATCATACCGCTCTATTAGAAAAGGATGGAAATTCTTTAATAAACATTTCTTTGATCATATCAGGATCTGCAACTAACAAGGTAGGTTGATTACACTGGTATATTCTGGAAGAGAAAAAACAAGGAATCGAGTTATTTCTGATCTTAATTAACCTTAATTTACATATTTATCAAGAATAAAAAAAAAAAACAGAATTTGAGCCGATGATCAGGAAACAAGCCCTTTAAATTTGAGCTTCCGATAAAAAAACTTTTTCTGAATAATTCGAGATATATGTTCATCGGATCTACCATAAGGAGCTAGAAATTAAATATATAAATGATATATCTTCATCCTACTTCATGCCATGATCATTTGTTTTACACTGATGTACATGGATATCTGATATCTTGGTTATACCGTCTGTCAAACCTGATGATTTTAACTTCAAAATTGTGAACATCCCCTTTCTTTTCACCGATATCCTTACCTCCAAAGCGTACGGATTCGTTAATGTCGAGTATGTATTTTTACATTAACTTTTTGGAAAAAAATGAATTAAGAGTCGTATTTATATAACTTATTGTAATTATATCTAATGTATAGTGTTTGGTTTATGTTCAAGAAGTTGTTCCTTCACGCAATATACATACTATAGTTATGCATAATGATGTGGAGGAGTGTTCAGGAAAAGCTTCAGCCTCGGGATTCAAATTTCTGTTGTCTGTTGGCTCGGGAAATATTTCAACCATTGCCTTGTATTATTTGCAAATGCCACTCCAAAATGTTTTATATCTATTCATAATAATATTGATGTCGTATGTCCTAACAGGGGTACAAATGATGATGTCGTATGTCCTATCAGGGGT
>MJUU01037424.1:31149-93874 GCA_002080025.1 Modiolus philippinarum | reverse complement strand
ATGTCCTATCAGGGGTACAAATGTTGATGTCGTATGTCCTATCAGGGGTACAAATGTTGATGTCGTATGTCCTATCAGGCGTACAAATGTTGATGTCGTATGTCCTATCAGGGGTACAAATGTTGGTGTCGTATGTCCTATCAGGGGTACAAATGTTGATGTCGTATGTCCTATCAGGGGTACAAATGTTGATGTCGTATGTCCTAATAGGGGTACAAATTATAAAAGAACAAAGAAGATAAAAAAATCTTAACTTCAGATATCTTTATATTCACCATGTGACAATGCAGCACATTGAAGATGTAGAAAATTAACACTGAATTACAAACATATGATTTATGTTACAATACATTACCCTACAACATCTCCATACTTCTTCACATATTCTAAATCTGTAAAACATGCTCCCTGAAAAATACAAGGAACCCTCAAGAGCTAATTGTATTGCTCAACTGTACCATTGTCCTCTGATCATTCGAGAGGCGACACGTCTAATGTAAAATTATATTACCCCTGGCTTCAACATTGGAGGAGATATGGGCATTTTCAACACGTTTTAAAGGGACCATCCTTATACTATTATAACCAAGTCATTTTTGCAACCAACAAAATTACTGTGAAATTTTCCACCAGTTTTAGAGATCTTTGAATGCGTTTCCCTAATATATGGTCCTATACTTAGCTATGTCCCCTACTGACGACCATCTTGGATGAAATGCAAAGATGAAAGATGAAAATATCGATCTATGGAGGGGGCCAGTTAAGGACTACCATGATAAACTTTAATTGAAATTGTTCCAGAGGTCTCAGAGCAGAAGATCTTTGAACATGTTTCCAATAGGCTCCTTTGTTTAGATCCTATTAATGATTTGGTCTCTATAAGCTTTTCCACATATTTGGGTTTATTGGTTTCCTAATATTTCGATTTGTTCTGCATTGAAGAGACATAAGTTGTCGAAATAGCCATATGCAGAAACTACATTTACAATAACTTCGGTCATCTTGGTTGAACTATGGACATTACAAACTTTGAATGTGGTCACCCAATGATGAAATGTTATTGAAAATATCCAAGCGGTTTCAAATCAGAAGATCTTTGAATGCATTCCCACATTATATTATGTTCTCTTTGAATAAAAAGTTAACGACTGAAGACGGACGGACGGATGACGGGCAGATGAAGGCGCCAATTGATGACAAAAGCTAATCCTGACTAAAAGTAGGAGAGATAATAAAACAAAATACTATGCATGGGATATTTGAAATCCGTGAAACATGCCCCTTTATATATCTTGGGCATTCTTTGAAAGATTATGTCCTGATCTTTATGTTCGTGTTTTGATAACTGATGTAGCTTTCACCAACACTAGTAATAAATTCTACTCTTATTACCACAGATTTGAATTTCTCACATTTACTCTGTTCTTTATTCAATGCTTATTTCTCCTGTGAAACGAAGCAACCCCCATGTGAAATACTCTACCATGCTTTGCTTTGATATTATACGTTTGCAAGGAAGTTAGGATTCTATTGGTTTCATGTTGTCTGTTTATCGGTCTGTCCATGGACATTGTTTGTTCTGAGCTAATTTCGGACCTTCTTCAGGATATTTTTTAAATATTTTGTCAAAAACGTCATAGCATTTGGTATTTTGAGCTTAACTGATTCCTCAAATATCAAAAAAAAAAATTGCAGCCACTTTAATAGTTTTGTACTTAAGTATCTGCAATGAAAAATGTTTTTTGTGGGGCAATCTTGATTATATTTTGCAACCTCTAAAAAGTCTCAATTTAATCATTACCTGCCATATAATGCTAAGCACCTGTCACTATTAAAGATTTGTGATTTTACTGATTTGAGAGGTTAGTTTCAGTCTGTTATGGATTTACACTCAGTCACCCAGATTATTTTGTACAAAGATATAGTACTTGGACATATAGTCTCGTTTATTACATATATTTCTCTAATCGAGATTGTTCAATCTTTCCCATTTTAAAGATCGAGGTTTATCGAGAACTTTAAAATTTGAAAAATTAATTATAGAGGTTTGAGATATTATCGTAATAAACGGGAAAACTATGTTAAATTCCTACTGAATTTGTTTGAGGTAAAGTGATCTCCGTAGTCTCCTTTCTCAAATATGCCGTAATTTTGTTGCTACCATCGTTGCTATGTCTATCATTGTGCCATTCTTTAAAATGGATGTTTGAGTTACCAATAACGTGAGTAATCTTGGTAATAAAAATGCAAAAATTATATCGCGAGACAATGAATCGGGTGTAAATTTCATCAACATCCGATCTCACTATTTCTAGTGACTGACAAGAGACATTAACATGATTGACCAATCACCAACTGATATCATATTGATCTACATGTTAGTTATTATTTCGATAACTTATCGATCAGTGGGTGTTTAAATTTGCTAGACATTAGAGAAATACTAAAATCTGTTGAATCAATACCCCAAAACAAAAACCATCCGATTTCTTCAAATTTGTGGCCTTATCGAATCTACTCCTTTTGTTGTGGCCCAATACTGTCAGAAAGGTCTACTGGGTTGTCGACGGGCGTATCATGCTATTATTGTTGATATATTTAATTGTATAATGTAATGTACTTATAAATATTCTGTAAATTCTTTTATTTAAATGAATTTTTAGAATAAAGAATTGAAATTGATACAGAAAGCCTGCAAAAGCTGTAGAGTTGAAGGTATCTAGATTTATGACTGCTTGATTAATTCATTTGTTGATTTTTCACTTTATGTAAGTGGCATTCTGCATTAAGATAAGCAAGAACTGCAACTACTTATAGTTCGAAATAATTCAACATTTCATAATAAACATATCCAAGAGTACCTTTTAACATTACAATCAAGTAGAGTTGCCCATTACCGTTCTTTTGGATACCTTTATTTCATCAAGTTACAAACATATACATTACTACTAAAACAACTGCAAAAACGTCAAAGTTATATCATTTACTTACATACCTACAAATCTGTACAGACAGACAACATGAAAACTACTAAATACCTTCTTCAGATATGTTGACATGTTGCCGATATACAGGGTAGGCTCTGGTCCAGGGACACCTAGTCTTTTCCATAAGCTTAACTTCCATTTTGAATAGCTGGGGAAAAAGAACACTACATTAAGTAAAAGAAAGGTTTACAATAGCAACTATAATATGCACAACAGCTGATACCCCCGCCACACTCAACTGAAGACGGAAATCCGTACTCCGGTTCAACCACAGACGAGTCTTCGTTCTGACTTCTTCTAGTTCACCTGTCATACTTGGAGAGTCAAGATTCTTGGACAAATCTGGTTAAATTCTGAAAAAACTGCAAATGTCCTCTGTTATTTTTCAAATGCTCATTCTTTCAGGTATCTGCCAATCATGAATTTTTTCAACAGAGCAAAATTACTGCCTCAAACACTTGTATACCAATGTTATGTTCAATAATTGTCAGTAAAGGTTTTGCGGTTGTCACGGTCATCATTTGACAGAAAAATCACAATGTTGCTATTTTTCAAGTGAAATTACACATTTTTAGGAGATCAAAAGTTATTACAACTGACAAACATGGACTATAACGAAGGCGGACCATTGGCAACGTGACATGTTTACCCCATGATGTTTACCCCTGCCCGTTTTCAGTGCCAGTGGTTTTGTTTCTAAGTTGCCTTTAACACAATGTTATACAGGCGCGGATCCAGGCAATTCGAAAAGGGGGGCTTCCAATTGAAAATGAAAGGAGACTTCGCCTTGGGGTATTTCTTAAGGAGGTTTGCTCCCCATGTTTTGGGATTTTGGTCAGATTTTCGGAATCCTCGGGGTTTATCCATTTAAAATCATTATAATTTTTTGCCCATTGACCCCCATAATTTCATTTTATACATCTTTTGGAGCATTCTGTCAAAATTTCATTAAATTCTATTTATTCTGACATATTCATTCATGATTAAACCTTGCTAATATTAATCCTATGAAATCAGAGGAGTTCAGTTTCCCGCCAAATTTTCAATCACTTATATCTCAAAAACGAGATCATCAACCTATCAATTTTTTTCACTTAATTACTTCTTATTTAATTTTCTAACAAAAAATAATGTTTATTTGAAATCATATTTATTTTCAAATAGAGTAGGAAACCCCCTTAATAAAACATCAGGATAACTATGAAAATATACATGAATGTCCAGAAAAATAGGGGGTTCCAACCCCCTCTGGATCCGCAAATGTTTTATGTTAGCTTTGCCGATGATGTCAGTAGTTCAGATTTGTTTTGTAATTGCCAGTACTCTTAGAGACACGCTTAACGACTTGCAGTATCACAGGTACAGATGTATTTGGCTGTCAAATGATTAGGAAATGACATTAACCAACAATCCAACACACAGTTCTTTCATCACTATGATTCAGTTAGCTATTTGACAGGTGCCATGTGTTGAATACACCATGCTTACCCCTACGGAGTACCCGATGATGTTTAGTGTTTGATCACTCTTCTAGTGCTTTAGTTTTGTGACGTTCTTGTTCATTTTTCTTTTATGGATTTGTTTTTTCTTGTCATTTTTAAATCTAAATTTCCAGATTGTTTTGTTTTTCTTATTTTAAACCCCCCCCTTTCCTTGTTCGCGTGATGATGTATTTTCATCTTGTTCGTAATGAAAAAGTAGGTAGGCACTTTGGCGAGGTACCATGTTTAAATTGAAATAGATAATGTAACCTTATCAAATTACAAAACCTAGTACTTTTATCTGGACCATTAACAACGCTTTCATGTTATATTAACATATGACATGAATTCATGGAAACGAACACTAATGATGCTGCTATTATCATATGATGTTTAGGGGATTTCCGTTTGATTTTCGTTGCTTAGGGGATTTTTTATAATACATGTATATATATTCAAATGAATACTTGTTATGAAAATAAAAGGAACTTGATTTGTTCTGAATAGATTTGTTTGAAAAAAAATACAAATAATTTGATGTGACATTTGATGAAAATAAATATTTTTTTGGGCTTGGATAATAAAGCTGAATAATTTTTCTAGGCAAAATCGTCCAGAATCGAATGGTCGCCCCCTCATATATACCAGCTAATTTACATACTGGGAAACATTCTTTCTTTTTCTATAATGTCTTCAGAAAATTAGTAATACGTAAAACAACAAATATTTTTAACGAGACGATGAACTCAACTTTTCAGACCTTTTCAGTACATGGTTAATTATTATGTACATTATTACGTTATATGACAGGGGTGACGTGAACCGATACAAACGTGAAAGTCGTAATTGAAATTGTCATTACTTTAACCATTATACAATTGATCACAGACAATGGTAAAATCATCATCGTTTCCTTGACAACAATTCTTGTTAGTGTAGATGTACGAATATCAATACATATATAATGGATGTTATTTTAACTAAATAAGTACATATATGTTAAAGTTAGATAACACTATTATCTGTATATTTACTTTTTACATACTTGGTGATAAATTTTAAATGAAACGAATTACTTACAGGTAAAGAATAAGTAGAACACTAAAAACAGAAAGTAACCATTCAGGTATATTGACAATACCAAGTATCTCCATGTTATTCGTATTTACAATTTACAGCGTGATTATGAATACATCAAGCGTTAAGTTGTAAGGGTCACACAATCATGGCTCAGAGCAAATATTAAGTCAATAAGGCGGGAAATTTGAACTACTAATCTGTGATGTAAATGATGCAAAAAAATACAAAATCACTAGATCACATGTAGCTTGAAGTAGCTTGTGGTAGGTCCAGTGGGAGATAATTCCAATTCAGGATAGTTCTCGGGAAGAATGAGTATTTGTTAACATCTATCCCGGTACAAATTGATCTAAATCCGGTGCATTGGCGGATACCGAAAGGGGTTCCGGGTTTTGGAACCCCCCTTTTTCTGCACAATCATGTATTTTTTAATGAATATTTTGATGTTTTATTAAGAAATACCCCCAAAATTCCCTTCATTTCCGCATGGAACCCCCTTTTCTAGTTGCCTGGATCCGCGCCTGTGGTGTTGGTTCTTGTCTTGGAATCAGCTGGGATTAGTAAGACTGTTGGAATGTCTACTATGTTGTGTACAATCTTACACATCAGGACGGCTTCTCGTTGTTCCAGTGTTTCAAAGTTGAGGTCATTGGGTATAGATTGTACAGCTCTTTGTTCTTTGTCGTAGAAATGGTTGTTTACGAATTGAGCAGCGCGTCTTTCTATGATATCTATCTGCATTATCCGGTGTTTTGAAATGCGGGTACCTATTCTACTACAGGTCGTACTAGTGTATTTTAACTGAAGAAAGTTTTCATCACAACTTGAAACTCAGCATAAATGTTGGTGTGTGGATATGTGAATGTTTACTTGTTTACTTTTTCTTTTACCTTTTTGGATTTCATTTTTAATTAATTTTGCGTAATTTGTATAAAGCAGATTGTCCTATCAAGTTCTCCTGGCGATGAATTTTCAAAATGTTAATTTTAACTTTGGTTTTGAAAACACTGATTTCTTTTTCTTTTTGTGACATTTGTATATTTCTGGAAAACTTAAGACAAACGCTTGCAGAGGTACTATTTAACAACGAATGAAAAAAGGTCTGCATGATATATTAAAGCTGAAACATACATCTTTGAACATAAGACATGATACTACAAATAAATAACTAAGTGAAGGGTTTCTGGTGACTTCCGTGATCTGTAACGATCTTCCTGGTCCTGACCCACAATAAAAATACTTTTAGTGTTGTCGTACGTAATAATTTTTCTAGAGAGGCAAATTTTAAGAAATAAATCACTTTTTCATTTTCACTCATCAGTCTTTTGATTCATTTTGACCTGATTTCTTGTTGTTATATGGACCCCCTGTAACTATGGAGGACATACGGATCAAGACCCCTCTATCATTCACTCCATTTCTTGATGTTTTGGGAACTTTTTTATACCTTTATCTCCAGTCTAAGATGATTGTATCCTTGTAAATACTCCATATCTGTCCCTTATGAATCATATCAGCCAACTTCATACAAGATTAGTTTTTTTTTCTTTTTTTTTATCGACATAGATAATCTTTTACTTTAATTTGTCGAAATCTGTCATGGACAACCAAAATATTAGCCCTGTCAAGTACACAAACGAATTAAATGATTATTTTCTATTATTTTCGTTCATTTTATTCCTCGATCCGCTGCATTCTGGAAATCTGGGCACAATGATAACCAAAATAACGTGTATCCATATGCAAATCGAAATAATCAATAATTTACCATTTAAAATAATGATGGCGAAATCTTATACGAATAAATTATCACAATATTAACTCGTGTTCTTTCGCAATTTTACTTTGGAACAGAGATACACCCGAGGGGATCAGCTCAGTCCTTTAGTACTTGGCCGAAAACAGACATTTTGGAATTACAAAATCCAAAGTGTAAGCATTTGATTAAACTAAGGAGTATCTCTTTCTCTCGTTTAAGCTGATTTCTGTGTCAATTTTAAGCCATGTAGGTTATTTGTCCTTCATGCTCTTTAACATATTCCGATTCCTGGCTTGGAATGTTTTTTTTTTCTACACTGAAAAGAAATTTACTTAGTTGTCGAATTGGCTGTATTCAGAATTCACAATAACTTCGGTAACGACGTTGAATTTTGTTATTTTAGAAAATATTGTAGTTATAAAATTTAGAAAAACTTATATGTGCTTGAAGTCTGGTCATCCTATAATCTAGTTGTTCCCATTGA
Organism: Modiolus philippinarum; assembly: GCA_002080025.1. Taxonomy (NCBI): domain Eukaryota; kingdom Metazoa; phylum Mollusca; class Bivalvia; order Mytilida; family Modiolidae; genus Modiolus; species Modiolus philippinarum. The sequence continues at coordinate 86,083 of MJUU01037424.1, read as the reverse complement.
AAATTCAAGGTTCAAGGATACATAGATACTGATGTTGTTTGAAGAAACAAAATGCTTTCAAGAGAATTGATTAAAATAGAAAAAAGAAGGGAAACGGGGAATGTGTCAAAGAGATAACGACCAAAAGGGGAGTAACAACAACTCAAAGCCACCATAAGATCTTCAATGAACGGTGAGAAAACCCCACACAAAGTTTATAGCGAATGACCTTTTTGTAAAGAGGCTAAATCTATAAGATGGTAATACAATTACATTGATACAATACGCAATGTAAAAAAATATAAGAGGTACAGACAAACGAACGACATGTAAAATTAACATCCAATAAGGTTGATTTAATCACATCATATTTTTACCCAACCATCCCATACGTGTATGAAAGCTTCCTGATATGTGAGATGGCTTTGGAGTGGATGATGACAGTTACATCTTGACTTAATCCATGTCCATGTCAACCATCAAACACAATACAAGGACTAGATACTTATATTATACTTCAGTAACAACATGTAAAGGGGTGCCTCACAGGGGTTTTACAAATACAGGATGTTTGCGTTATTGTATTTTCATTATTTTATGGTCACTTTTACCAGAAATGTAGTTTTCATGACATAGATATCATATTTAGAATAGATACACATTGATTATTTAAGCAAAAGTGTTATTTTCCCTTCAGCTTAAAAACACCCCCTTGCCAGATATATCGAATTTCCCTAAGAACCTTTCCGTTCCAAAATCCACTTATAATTTACAGAATCAATTAAAAAGACTGCCCTCTTGTGAAATTTTCACATTCTGTTCCCAGTATCTGTGCTGAAAACTAGTATACAAAATGTTAAAGTCTGTGTTTGTTATATGTTTGGTTGTACAGTTAGTGGTCTCCAAGCCATCGAGTGAATCTAGTGATTCAAAAAGCAGCAGCAGTGAAGACTCCAGTGATGTAAAAAGCAGGGAAGAAGAAAACTTTGATGAGGTTATTGATACCTGGATAACAAAGACTGATCAGAATGAAAGAAAAATTGATTTTCTACAACGTCAGATTGAAGACATTAGCGACTTTCTAGAGGACCAGTCACAGACAATTGAAAAACTACAAGAACTTGTTTCATTTGGACAAAGATCATACGAAGAAAATGAGATGCTTACTACAAACGAAGTAGAACCTCCTAGTGAACGCAAGCAGCCAATGCCTGCATCCTTAGGTACAGGAGAAACCTATGATGCTATGGAAGCTCAAGAACCCGAAATCGGAGAAGAAATGGAAGAGTCAGAGAAGGAAGAACCATAAAAGTCGTCCATATTACAAGGAAAGTGAACTTTTTTTTGGTGTTTTTATAACTTCATTATTCTTGAACATTTAAAGACGTTAGTTCACCCACACTGATAAGAGAAAGGCATGGAATTAATATGTTATTGGATAGTCTGTTCATACCAGATAGGCGGCATTTAGTAAGCTATTGAATTTCAAAATAAAATCACATTTCTATTTATATATTTAATCTATTTTTCTTATAAAGCATATGCACACACAATGTGAACATATGGATGAGCTATATCCCCAGCTCAAATACTATACCTAGGCGGTATGACGTGTGTAACGCGTGCAGCAGATCTTTCTTTTCTGGAACATCTAGTGAGGTCTCCGGATTTTGTAGGTGCTTATAATACTGCCAATTCTTCATTTTGTAGCTCCGTTGTTTATTTTTTTATCATTGTATGTCCTTTTTACATTTGTGTTGCCTGTTTACATGTTTTTGGATTTCTGATATGCTACATATATGAAAAAGAAAGGAAATTTGGTAAATGTCAAATTTTTCGTCTTTTATTTCCAAAACTATAGAGGAAACAACGGCAGTAGAATACCGAAGGAACAAGGGAGGGAAATCCACAAAAATCGAAGACCAAAGACATGGCCAAAACGAGAATACAGAAAACAATGGCGCCAGACACAAAACAATGACGTTAGGCAGACATAAAGCACAGAAATAGAAATCACAACATTCAAAACAAAGGAACTCACAGTGTGAACTCCAGTGAAACTGAGAGTGACATCAGGTGCTCCGGAAGGGTAAGCATGACCTGCTCTGTTAACAGCACCCGTCACACTGTGATTGAGTCGATCCAGGAAAATGTCAAAGTCGGTATTCAAATCCGGGAAGACTTGAATCTAGCTGAAAATGTCCACTTGCATTTGAGATACTGACACGTCATATTTTTCAATGATGTTATGGTGACGGCCATAGAATTTCTTGAGGGATGAAATTAACATAGGTTGAACAAATCCCTAACTAAGCAGCTTTTGGGACAGTGTTTTTGCTCTGTTAAAAAAATCACTGTACAAACTACACGCTCGACAGTAACGAATCAACTGTGAAATGTACACTCCATAGGCTGGAGAGGTAGGTATATTGCTGCCAAGAAAGGGAAAGTTCACTATTGGATGAAGATGAAGGTTAAGTGTAAATTGATAAAATGTTTGCCATGCTGTGTCGACTTTAAAACTGGCGTGGCAAATTGTTCGTTGACCGCCATTTTCAAAATGGCCACAAAAAAGGCGGGAAAATTCAACATTTTGTTTCAATATAGTCCGATTTCAATAAAATTTGGTGTCCAAATAGATATTGATATCGTAACTTAAAAATATGGTGTTGAGATTTGTCATTGTCCGCCATTTACAAAATGATGTCTCAACTTCAAAACTGATGTCGAAAGAGGTCCTTAACAAGAACGTTTATGTTTAAAAAGCCCAACAAAGAAATATAGTAAAACCGTTGATCAGGCTTAAAATACAGTTCAAGATATTGGCGGTGTTCGAACTAAAAAAGTTTGAGACACTGAAGTTCAACTGTATGACTTACAATGTGAGCTTGATTGTGGCAACTGAAAGCAAGGTGAGCAATACAGGCTCTTGGAAGCCTCTGGTTTGTTGTTGTTGTTGTTTTTTTTGTTTTTTTTGTTTGTTTTGTTTTGGTTTTTTTTTTGTAGTAGCAGTAGTAGTAGTAGTAGTGAAGTTAATTTTACCATAGTCATTTTTTGTGCTGTGTTAAAGTAACCGAGAACCGAACCGTCAATCCAAAACGAACAATCCAAGGAAAATGGCATCATCGGAAACAACAAAGAAACATTGACACAACATGAGTACGGCACAGAAATTTAAGACACACACACACACACACACACACACACACACACACACACACACACACAAAGATGAACAACACGAACCCAATTAACACCAAGGGTGAGATCAGGTGCACCGGTAGAGTAAGCATCTTCTGCTTCTTATAAGACACCCGCCGTGTTGAACATGTCAAATTCGGTAGTAAAGTCAAATCCGGTACAGGAATTAAAAGGAAAGATCTGTTGTTATCTGGGAAACAGATATCCTATAGCAATCCAAAAGATGGTGATGTCGACCGTAAAGTTTCTGGAGGGATGACTTCAAGTATTGGGTATCATACACTTGTTTAGGTAGCCCATTTGTGAGCAACCGGGCTCTATCAAGGAAGTCACTGTATCGAACACAGTCTCTTGCATAGCGAATGAGCTGGGCTCAATCAGGGAAGTCACTGTATCGAACACAGTCTCTTGCATAGCGAATGACCTGGAGATGTAAACTTTGTATGCCAGCGCTGTTTCGATGTTGCTACAAAGGAAAGAGAAGTTGACTATTGGAAAAGTGAAGTCATCGCGTTTGTCGTACAGCTTAGTTTGAAGTCTACATCTGTTGTCAATTTCAAGATGAAGGTCAATGAAAGAGGCCGATATTAAAGTGTCTGTAGTGTCATTAATTTCGAGCTCTTTTGGATACATCAGATGAAGAAAATCACCAAAGCGAGGGTTGTTTAGTGACAAAATTTCATCTATATAACGGAAGCTAAAATTGAAGGATTGGGTCAGTTTTTATCTTAAATTTGAAGAAGCACTTCGATGAATTCAGCCTCATAAGAGTGGAGAAACCGATAAGCTAGAAGTGGTGCACAGTTTGTGCACATAAAAATTCCGGTAGTCTGTTGAAAAACAAGTCCTCCAAATTGGACAAATATATTGATCAGAATATCTGATATTTTAATCACTTCTTCCTCTGTATTTTTTTTCTCCGATTAGGAATCATTTTCACAAAGTAGGCTCGTTCTCTACCAACAACAATGTACCCATATCTTCATTCACCCTTAATTCTTTATCTCTATATTTTAAACCTGATGCATTTTAATTTTCTTATTTGTCGAGTTCGCTTTGTTTTTGTTTTTCTCTGTTGAAGCTTTTGTGTTATCCTGTTAGCTATTATTATTTTTTAGAATTTGTCTCTATATCGGGGTTTTTGTGGTATCCTGTTGGTACTTGTTATAGGTAATTATTATTATTCCTATGTTGACGTGTGTTGACCAATAAACAACATGTTATTTAAGCGCAAAATGTAAACGGAACGACAATAGAATCCGTACTCCATTAACAAAACTGTTGTATAATCTGAAAAGTTATGTACAATCGTCAAGGCCAGTTGTGCTGTCCAAATCTTATCATTGACACATGCCTTTATCTATCTTTACATACATATGAAATCTGTCCTGCAGTATGGCGGTGTCCACTGGAGTTTTCCTGTTGCTTTTTTCTGTAGCGTCTGGTTTCTTGTTAGATAACGCTCCCTCCAGTCAACAGAGTGACTTATTTAACAGTCAGTATACTGGTAATGGAGAAAGTAAGTATAAAATTATGTCACATTTAGAGGATCGAAATAGTTAACAGTGTTTAGAGGGGAAAGGCTTGCAATTTATACTTGTCTGCAAGTAAGAAACTAGAAAATAAGCTGCATTTTCAGCCAAGCCAAGAAATTCTAAATATGTCTCATTGTGTTTTAGATATCGTCAAGATTTTTAGAATTATATGAAATAAGTCCCCCGTGAATAAACTCTGTTGCATTGATAGGGTAGGTATCTAGTGCTATTTGCACATTAACATTCATGTAACAAAAATATGTCAAAAACACATGTGATGCGATATGTCTGTATATAGTTATTGATAAGTCTATGTACGAGTTGAAATTACTACCATCTTACTTCAATTAAAACTGCATGTACCCTTGATTCGCCATGAAACGGGAAGATCCTTATTGTTGGAATATTCCTAGGGTGGGGAACCCCTATATTCATTTCAATTTTTGTGTTTTAAAATTTCGAGTAGAAATCACCAGCAAAGCATAGGCTAGAACTCCCCATTTCTGCTCTACTTTGGAACCTCAGTTTTGGGTGAGAGGGAGGGCCTTAATCAGCTGGTGAATTAACTTATTAATAGCGGAATTTGACAATTTTTGTCTAATTGAAAAACTTCTGCATCAAGGGTTCACATATCATAATTGATGAAAACATTCTCTAAATTTTATTACAGATACACTGAGACTGACGTAATCAAAATGTTATTTTTGATCGACAATATTTTTGTCGAATTCTTAGGTCGTGTTTTCCAACAGACAATAGGGATTCCTATGGGAACAAACTGTGCTCCGCTTTTAGCTGATCTTTTCGTTTACTCGTACGAGGCCAAGTTTTTACAAGGGCTTATTCAAAGAAAACAAAAACATTTAGCCCAGTCCTTTAATTTCAGCTTCCGCTACATAGACGATGTACTTTCTCTTAATAATCCTAAATTTAAGGAGTATTTACATCAGATCTATTTAAATGAGCTTGAAATTAAAGAAACAACTGAAACACCTACTTCAGCATCGTACCTAGATCTTTTATTGTATATTGACGAAGATGGACGTTTGAAATCTAAGCTATATGACAAGCGTCATGATTTTAATTTCCCAATTTTGAACTGTCCCTTTCTTAGCAGCTATATACGTACCTCTCCAGCCTATGGAATGTACATTTCACAGTTGATTCGTTACTGTCGAGCGTGTAGTTTAGAACAGAGCAAAAACACTGTTCCAAAAGCTGCTTAGTCAGGATTTGTTCAACCTATGTTAATTTCATCCCTCAAGAAATTCTATATCCGTCACCATAACATCATTGAAATATATGACGTATCAGTATCCCAAATGAAAGTGGACATTTTCAGCTAAATTCACGTCTTGCCGGATTAAACTACCGACTTTGACATATATTTTCCCGCATTGAATCACTCACAGTGTGACGGGTGCTGTTAACAGAGCAGGACATGCTTATCCTTCCGGAGCACCTGATGTCACTCTCACTTTCTCTGAGGTTCACACTGTGAGGGCCTTTGTTTTGAATGTTGTAATTTCAGTTTCTGTGCTTTGTATCTGTCTAACGTCATTGGTTATTTTTTTGTGTCTAACGTCATTGTTTTCTGTGTTCTCGTTTTGGCCGTGTCTTTGGACTTCGATTTTTGTAAATTTCACTCCTTTGTTCCTTCGATATTCTACCTCCGTTGTTCGACTTAAAAAGAATTAGTTCTACATGCAGGGCTCTTATACAACAGGGCTTTTCACATCCAAACTTCTAAGGAAATATCATTTACAAAGCGAATAAATTAAAAAATTGTCCTTCCAAACATCAATCCGTTGAACAAACTTATTCATAAAGGATATATTACAGCATTGTTGTTAAATCTTTACTTCTGGTTTTTGTTGGCAAAGATATTAATCACCTCCTTAATTCTGTACACCGTAAACAAATTAAAACAATTTTTAATATGGGCAGTATTTGGTATTACACAATATCATGTTCTTCTTTCATAATCAATGATGTTGTTATACGAAATCTATTTAGAAGAATTTCAATTGAAGTTTCATATATAAGAAGGCTTGACATCATAGTCAACGGCAATTATGTCCTTAGCTAGCTGTCAGTAACTGCGAGCATTTATCAGGACGGCACCTTCGTGTATTGTCTTCATGTTTTATTTACTTCATTGTATATGTACTCGTCTTGATAAGTTGGACTTTTTTCTAGTTTGATTTTTACTGTGAGTCTTTTGTGTAGTATTTTTTCGCCAATAACCACACATAGGGGGGTGGCTTGGATCCAAGAAAACGAGTTTAACCCCACCGCAATTTTTTGCGCCTGTCCTAAGTCAGGAATATGTTGGTCATTGGCTTCACCTCGTCTTCTTATAAAATTTTAATTTATTGATATTCGTGTTATTGGATGTGGTTTGTTCCCATTTATTTACTCACTCTTTATTTTTTGGGGGCCATTTAGGGCTTGTTATATGTTGTGAGGTTCCACGCTGTGTTTTTAAGACCGTACAGTGACCCCTAGATGCTTTGTTTTGGGTCGTTTAAACCTGGAGATGGGATGTTGTCTCCTTGACATTTACCCCATTTCCTTTCTTTTTCATATTAGAATAAATTGTAATTTTGTAAAAAAAAAAACATTGCAATTTATTCCGATCGAAGTTGTGCTAGGGGTCGTCTTGAACTTGTCATTGTTTAAGGCCTCATTGTGACTTCAAGATGAAAAACAACGATAAAAACATCTGGTGTACATTTATTGCATATCCTTTCATTGTTCGTCTGAACCTATTATGAAGTATGTGGCAGGAAATTGACCAATCACAAAAACAGAAATACCTCCGGAAATCAAGGTGTTTACTGACACAAACAACGGGTGTTTTAACTATTTTGTGATTGAATGTTGTAATTCACATTTTGTTTTCTTTGTCTTTTACATTTGATAAATGCCCTTGCTAATTCAGTGAGAGTTTCATTGCTAGTTTTATTCATTGTAACAAGCATCGTCGAATTAATATATGCTATTAAAAACAATTTGTCATAAGCCGTGTTAAGTTTTTGATTTTTTATGCATTGAAGAATTTCAAATTGTCTATTGAAGTGATGTTGCTGTGAAGTAAGTATGGAAAGATAACAGTGATTTGAATGGCTACAGCACTGTTGCTTAAATCTATTATGAAACACATCAAGAAATATACATTTCATTCGTTTAGGATAGGGAGACAACTTCAAACCTCACCCAAACTTTTTATATATTATATAAAAGGGGCGGACATATCATTTTATATAGATATGAGGTAAATAGACCTATACTGCCACGACATGACCTGAGTGACACTTAGATAAGGTTTGTAACAGACAGGTTGTAACCCATACAGGACACATCATCCAAGCCAAGGTTATGGTTACAAGAATAAGGAACCAATAGGATGAATGCAGTACTAATATTGATGCCTTAGCCAACATTTATTATTCCTAAATATATAGTTCATTTCGAAGTAAAAACTATAAATGGTTAATTGTAATTAAGTCTCCCAAACGAAGTTTGTGGAGACTTATTGTTTTACTCCGTTTTTTAAAAGAATTCAACATCGTTATAAACAGACGCCTTCTATATACAAGTAAACATAGTATTCTATAAAAATAGTACTCTAAAACTAGAATCTAGACTATAATCAACAATGAAGGGATATGGAGTAAATGCGAATGAGACAAAGTCTCTACAAATACATGGTAAAACTATGCAATGGGACAACGCTTTTATTGTTGTTAATCAACAATTGTCAACTATGATAAACCAAACTCCGATACTAAATGTTATAAACGTTCATGAAACCAACAATAAATCCAAGCGTAACTATTTGTATAACAAAGGATATGGAGTAAATGAACATGAGACAAAGTCTCCACAAATACATGGTAAAACCAACACAGAAAACAACGGTTTTATTGTTGTTCTACATCTTGAAGTCACTATGAGGCCTTAACAATAACCTTTGTTCGTAGCTCATAGTAAGTTCAAGACGGCCCCTAGCACCACCGGTTTGACCAGAATTCTTTGCTACATGTTGAACAACGCTACATCCATGTCTTTCCTGGTCATGGATGCGAGATCGTCAACAAGCACAGATCAAACTGCCAGTGCTCTTACAATCATTGTCATGTGTTGCTCGACAGAAGCGTTAGTGTCTCAAGCTAGTTGACAATAACATCATACAGACAAACACATGGCACTCATAAAGTCGATTGTAATAAAACTTGGCATTATAAAATAGTGAGACGTGGGCATTATAAACAGGTGGTTAGGAAATCACAAAAATAAAAAATGTCAAAATTTGGAAGTTTAATAGTATATTCATACGAAAAATTCTATCAAGAACAAGTACATCATAACTGTAATTTTATGGATTGCTTTTATGGTGCTGCTACTTAATGGATTGTTAGTCCCCGAAGGGTTTAAATCCTCGTTGTCCAATACTTCGGTGCTGTTCCTTAAAAATCAATTTTCTAAACGTCTTAGTGTTCTTACAATTGCAACCGCTGTCATCCGTTACCCGACAGAAAGACTCAAAGAACCAAATGACATTTAAACAACCACAAGGCACACATCGAGTCAATTATTATTATTGCAAGAAAACTTGGAATGTAAAATAGTGAGGTGTTGGCACTATATAATACGTGGTCAGAACAACATTTGGAAATTGCAAAAAAAAAGCAAACAAAAAAAAACAAAGAAACAAACAAACAAAAAACAAAAAACAAAAAAAAATCTGGAAGTATGATGCTTGCATGAGTAAAAAGAAACACAGGGTACTTCTCCTGATAACAGGTATATCATAGGAGAGACAAGCTCAAGACTAAAATAAACAGTGAAATGACATGGGGCAAATGCACATGAGACAAAGTCTCTATATACATATAAATAGTAAACAACAAACAAAGGAACTATGAGTTTTGTTATTGTTCTTCATCTTGAAGTCACCATGAAGCCTTCAACAACGAACTTTACTCTTACCTTATATAAAGTTCCAGACGGCCCCTATCACTAGTTTGAGAGGAATTCATTTTTAAATGTCGAACGATGCTACATTCACATGTAGGGTTGTCAACAAACATAAAATTAACTGGCTAAGTGTTCCTCTTACAAATGAATTATTCTAAAATGAATTGATCGGTTGTGATCTATTGATTTAGATTTTGATTAACTGAATGGGTCCACTAAGGACATATTGCAGGGGAAACTTATAATTCTCTATCATAAACTATCAATCTTTTATACATACATCGACGACAATCTTAATAAACACATATTATAGAGATACTTTAACAACTGATCATATGGATCTACAAAATTATCATGACGGCAAATTTAATATTGAATAAAATTAACTGGTATGTGTCCACTTTGTGAACCCTTAGCTCATGTGATAATTTGTAACACTTCATATGCATAGGTAATCCTACAAATATAGATACAAAGGGAGAGACCAATAAGGAAAATCCGTATAGCATACAACAGAATATAGTGGCTGTGGTTGTATATGGCAGATTACTCACTGATTAGTTCGTAGTATGTGTCGGCTTTCTATGGCTTGAAACTACCGAATGTTGAGCCTTTCCATGGGTTTCTTTATTACCTGGTTTTTGTAGGTGCTTTATTAACAGACTGGGTTACTTTTCAGTGCTTATTTCATTATCAGACGCCCCCTTTGTTATTTGATAACCAACATGTTTTTTGAACATCTTGGTGGTGGTGGGGTGGTGGGGGCTGTTACTTGGCCTTGAACTGACAGTTCAGAAATTATCCTTGTCATGTGAAATTTGAGCATCGAATTTATCCTAAGACACTGAAATAGTGACCCGAATTTATCCAACTTGACTAAAAAATGGCCGAAGTTATCCCCTTTAAATTATCAGCAATTTACATCAGGAATGTTGCGAATTATTTTATACTTTCACTTTGTATATATTGATCATAAAAACCAATTTATCATACGAAGTCTACAGAAAAGAAATTGGACCATAATCTCAAGATCTCGGTTTTCACTAAGAAAACAAATAATCAAATAAGGCCATAAAGAAATGCAAAAAAATCAAATGAGGACAGGGCTTTGAACAAAATAAATCAAAAAGATAACAGGAAACGCTGAAATCAAATTACAATCACATGCCATAATCCAAAACAGAAAACTGATTATACTTTTTGTATAAATTTTTTAATTTGAATACTAGTGTTGTAACTGTTTCAAGAATTGGACGATTGGGCTATTAAAGGTATTCCGGAGTCCCCTTATATCATCAAGCAAATAAATCAATAGAAATTATAAAATGGAAAATGTATTAATTTATTACAATATCGAATAATACTACAAGTCTTAAACCAAAGTGCAGAAGCAATTTATGATACAAGATACTGAACATTTAGAAGTTTCTTTATTTTGTTCCAGAATGATGAAATATTTGTCGAAATTTTCCACGGTAAGAATTTTAAGGATTTACTCGTAACAAATCGATACAGTACCATTTCAAGATTCATTTCTAATGTAATTCAATAGATCCCTATATCTCCGTTTTATACTTGAAAAAAAAAATCATTATACTGACTGTAAGCATTATGGACTTCTATCTGTGTATGTTTGACAGACAAAGCGTATTCTATTTGAATACTTTACCATAATCCCGTTTTTAAGGAGTAAGTTTGTATTTTTGTTCCTTTCTATATCGTTTGTTACATATGATTTGTATCCCTCCAACCGGGGTGTCATACTTGTTTTTAGTTTAAACAAATTTTAGAGACTTTAGACAAGATAACGTCATACCTATGTACTCTAAAAATTACTTAAACAACTTCATCCTCTTATTTGTGCTGATGATTTATCATAGTTAACAATTTTAACAAAAAAGGGGATATTTGAAATGGTACAGGAATGTTTGTGCACAACTCTTAACCTTATTTAAGACTTAGATTGAAAAAACAGATATTTCCTATTACCATTTTAATTCTATATAGCGTGGAAGTATTCAATACCCGTTCAGTTTTCTAAAAATTTCAGCTCCATTATACTGGAAAACACAGGCTCAAACTGAATTACACAATGCCCTTAACAACCAGCCAATTATCGGACGTGCCAAGAACACCATCATCATGTTGGGAGATGGAATGGGTGTATCTACGGTAACAGCGGCACGAATACTTAAAGGTCAGCTGAACGGGAAAACTGGTGAAGAAACTATACTTAGTTGGGAAACATTTCCAAACATTGCGTTATCCAAGGTAATCTATCAGTAACAACTTACTCAGTAAGATACAAAGTTAGGGATTTACACATTAGATGTCACTCTAGGTTTGTATGAGAGTTCACACTGTAAGTGATGGTTTTGAATGTTGTAGTTTTTATTTTCGCATTTCTTGTTCCTTAATTATGTGATGTCTGTTTCTTCGTGTTTTTGATATTGCCATTGTCCTTGAATTAATTGTTTTGGACTGGCGGTTGTCTCATACTTGAAGTTGTCTGGTTTATGTGTTTTTCTTTTTTTTCATTTTCTCTCATTTGCCACGTTTCTTGATTTTAATGTTTGCTGAACTATAGATATAAAAAAATACAAAATCTTATTTGAGAAAACGATTTCTTTCGAATGCAAGCTACAGCTAACTATGTTTAATAGCATTACACCAAATGCTATTTGATTTATAACAGAGCTTTCTGTGTCAGCTTAGTCTTTGTAACAGGGCTTTCTGCATCATCTTAGGCTTTAATTACTTCCAAAGTTTATTACTATGACTGTATCATTTAAACGCCATGTATTACAATCTAGTGCTTTTCATAAAAAAGATAAACAAAAATGTCTCTGACTAACAATTGAGGGATATGGAATAAATGCACATGAGACAAAGTCTCTACAAATACATGGTAATACTAAGCAATGGAAGAAGGCTTTTATTGTTGTTCTTCATCTTGAAGTTACCATAAGGCCTTCAACAATGAGCTCTACTAATACCTCATAGCAAGTTCAAGACGGTCCCAAGCAATGGGTTGAGCGGAATTTCATTGCTAATTGTCGAGCAACGCTACATCCATTTCTTTTTACCTTGCGATCCATGGATGCGAGATAGCCAACAAACATAAATTTAACTGGCAAGTATTGTTACAATTGCTGACATCCATTGACCGACAAAGACAATAGAAGATGATCAAAACATTTAACCAACCACAGGGCGCTCATCGAGCCAATAGTAAGAAAACTTGGCATTATAAAATCATGAGACGGGGGAGCAATAAACAGGTGGTCAGAATAACAATTTTAAATTACCAAAAAAAAAGATAATAAAAAGAGCCAAAATGTGAAAGTATGATAGCGCATCCATATGAGAGATACTCTAAAGAACAAGTACACCATAACTGAAATATATATATAAAGCATACATCTCTCTCACGGGGAATTTTTTATGGACTCCACACTGCAGTAGAGACAAACTCCAGTCTTAAGTAAACACTGAAGGGATATGGAGTAAACGCAAATGAGACAAAGTCTCTTCAAATATATGGTAAAACTAAGCAAAGGAACAACGCTTTTATTGTTGTTCTTCATCTTGAAGTCACCATAAGGCCTTCAACAATGAGCTCTACTAATAACTCATAGTAAGTTCAAGAGGTCCCAAGTACCGGGTTGAGCGGAATTTCATTGCTAATTGTCGAGCAACGCTACATCCATTCCTTTTTACCTTGTGATCCATGGATGCGAGATAGCCAACAAACATAAACTCAACTGGCTAAGTGTTCTGACAATTGCTGTCATCCATTGCCAGACAAAGACAATAAAAGACGATCACAATATTTAAAAAACCACAGGGCACTCTGAGCCTTATCTCTCAACTGACAAATACTTGTAGGCCATACCTGTATGCTGATGGCCAAAATTGATGTTTTTTTCCCACTGGGTATATAGGCTTCAGTGGTTTATTTTTCGTCAGATCAGACCGAAATAAGCAATCTTTATAAAGGACTTTCCCTACACCGTTTCAATACAGTTGACATAAATTTGCTCAAAATTCAAGAGCAGATATTTGTTTTTAAAGGCAAATGTTAAATTATGTTCCGCGTCAGCGCCAATGTTTTTTTCGTCTCTTAACGAATACATCGGCAAACGAATACTGAAGCAAAAATGAGGAAAGGCGGAATTCTAAAATCATAAATCCAAAATTACGGCAATTCATATTCATCACGAATTGATACATTATGAGGTAGACAAAACAAATAAAAAATGAACAAGAGCTCCACATAACAAAAGCACATGCAGTGTGAACCCCTACAAAAACTCAGGTATCATCAGGTGCTCCGGAAGGGTAAACATGATCTGCTCCACGCATTGTATCCTAAACACCCGAAATTAGCGACCCTAATCATTTATCATCGCATTTGCAGAAACTGAATTCACAGGAACTTCGATATTTAGTTATTTATTATGTACAGTTTAGTTGAATTTGCTTCAGTTTTAGAGGATTTGAAGAAAATGATAATTTTCCGACAGTGTCCAATATTAAACTAAGTTCCGCCCTAGTGGCCGTGTGTTTCTTCATTTTTCTTTTCTTTCCGTACTCATATGAAGTTGTTGTTTTTCTTTCTTTCCGATATTGCCATTGCCCTTGGATTATCCGTTTTAGACTGACAGTTCGGTTCTCACTTACTTATGTCTGACCGGAATGGGTAATTTTTGTTACGAATCTTCCATATATCATTTCTGTAAAGTTTGGTTGAATTTGTTGCGATAGTTTCAGAAGAGATGATCAAAATGTGATTTTATGATAGTGTCCAATGTTAAACTATGTTCTTCGCTGGCGGCAATGGTTTTTGTCAGATGAGTAATCTTTGTAAAGGACTTTTTTTCATAATTCCTATATAAGTTAGTTAAATTTACTTCAAAAGTTTCAAACCACTTGTTTCACTATTTTCGGCGCTGGCGGCCATGCATGTTTTATCGGATAAAAACGAAATGATGTAAAAGAACTCCCATAAATTATTCCTGTGAAGTTTGGTTGAATTTGCTTTAGTGGTTTCAGAGCAGATGGGAAATACACATACAACTAGGACTCCACCATCCCTTACTCTGCAAGTACCTCTACTCCATACTTTTGTAGTATATATTGATCGGATAAAACGAGGAATGTGTCACACTGAAGGGTAAGTGCAAGTTTTATTGATTTTCAATCAGTTGTTCCCAGCATGTACCCCATAAACACTGACTGAAATTGGCAACCTTTCGCTTCGCTCTATATGTCGAAATGCACATTGATAGTAAAATAGGAAATTGACGATAGATATATGTTATATTAGTACAAAATAGCAAAAATAAATGGCCAATATTGAAAAATGGAGTAAATATTATAAAAAGGGGGAGGGACCATAGGGGCCCAATACAGGGTCCTGTCCTCAAGCACTTGTGGTGATCCCATGTCAGTCTGTTCTCGACATTAATTTAGATTTCTACATGTATGAATGTGTCTCGGTTGGAAATATTCATAGCTATTGCTATATGATCTTGAGTATTTTTCTTAAACTCGATACTGTAGTTTAGAGAAAACTAAGGAGTGATAAGTGTAGATTATGGAATTTCTATATCTAATTGTGACCTCTCTATGTTTATTTGTAGACATGTAACCAGGACTATACAATGCCCGACTCTGCTGATACTGCCCACAGCTTACTTCTCCGGTATCAAGACAAACAACGGTAGCAATCCTTTATCTCATTTGGATCCGTCTTTGTTTATTTGTAGACATACAACCAGGACTACACCACTCCTGACTCAGCTGGTACTGCTACTGCTTACTTCTCTGGAATTAAGACAAATAAAGGAGTGATAGGGGTAGACGCTAGTGCTCCAAAGTATCAGTGTGATCCTTCATCTAAACATAATCTAGACACTATATTGGATTGGTCACTTGCTGAAGGTAACTATATTTCTTTTTTTTAAAACTTCTTAAGATTATAGCTAAACAGTTCTACGAAATTTCCAATTGTTCAACGGTGTGGAGGTTATTTATCAACTATATTCGGTTATTGTCAAAATTTATCTTTTCATTATTTTGTCATCTAACATTATTCCGGTTATTATGACGTTAGTGTAATAAACATATGATTTAGCATGATGACTAAGGAGTCAGACTATGTGTTACCATAGAAAAGAGGAAAACAAAGTAAGAATAATGGGTTTCTATAGAGGAGAAGACGAGGAAAGAAACAATTGTATCTATTGAGAAGATGAGAAACCAAGGATGGGTTTCCACAGAGAAGACGAGGAAACAAACAGAGTTTGAACTACGGGTATCTGTAGAGGAGAAGACGAAAAAAAAAACAGTCAGAACTACGGGTATCTATAGAGGGGAAGACGAATAACAGAGTAGGAGCTACTCGGTTCTGTAGAAGAGAGTACGAGGAAACTGATAGATTAAGAACTACGGACATTGATATAGGAGATGAGGAGGAAAAAATTAAGAGTACAAACTATGGGTTTCTATAAAGGAGGGGACGAGGAAGCAAACAGTTAAGGCAAACACTATGGGTTTCTATAAAGGAGAGGTCGAGGAAGCCAACAGTTCAGGCAAAAACTACGGGTTTCTATAGAGGAGAGAAGGGGAAACAGAGTAAAAAACACGGGTGTTCGTAGGGAAGAAGAGGCGAAAATAGTTTGAGTAAGAACTACGGTTTTCTATAGAGGAAGAGACCCGAAAACAGTTACACGGTATCTTTAAACAAACTATTTAATTAAAAGGTAAGAATGTATATTAAGAAAGTTCACTTCAATGAATCCATTGAATGTTTTGTATGTAGGAAAGTCTGTTGGGGTAGTTACCACAACAAGGATAACCCATGCCACCCCAGCAGGTACATATGCACATGTGGCGGACAGAGGGTGGGAAGGAGACGCAGACATGACACATGTGACAGGAGGATGTAAAGATATCGCCCTGCAGCTCGTAGAAGATAATCCTAATATACAGGTATTCTTCAGTGACAAATTTTCAATCAAATACTCAAATTTACATGACAAGCATAATAAAATGCGTTGTTTTTCGGGCGCAGATTGTACAGGAAAACAACTTATCTAAACCACAGGTGAATACCGAATCAATATATAGATACCGAAATTCCAAAATAGTCCATTCAATTTAGTATAACTTTACCATACTGGAGTATATTGATTCCTGTGAGTGCTTTATCAATACTTTGAAATGAACATTACCAACCAAAGTGAACACAACGATTCCAACCCCCTTTTATATCTTTGCGATGGTAAATCAATTTAGATAATGAAAATATACATATGCTAAATCTTAATATGTATTTATAGCGATTTTTTGTCCAATATACATTTACTCCATATCCCTTTATTTGTTCATCAATTATTTGATCAGTTATTTTATATTCCCCTTTAAGAATAAACCTTTGGTAATCTTATTTTTTTGAGATGGCCGTGAACACATTTAACACCAGCTACAAACAATTTAACGTACATTAATTCACATTTGATACTTTGTCTCAGAAAAAGCTCACATTTGGCTAAGAATACCTTTAGACGTCATGGAACAATCAAGATTTGAATTGTAACGTCATCTTATACTTCTGTGATGCAGGAATTTCGGGAACCTTTCATATGAAATATGAAGCAATTGCGGACCAAACCATTGTAAATATTTATTTTGGAGATGTTGTCATTGCACCGAATGCATCGTTCCCATGTGATTTATATGTGATCATCTTTTGTATTGCAAGTCTCTGGTCAATACATGTTAGAATGCAAGTCATTCGTTCATTCTGTCAGAGAGGCCAAAGATAAATGGCAAAGTCCTGGTTCATTAAGTTTAATTTCATTGTTGAAGAATAAATAATCAAAGACAAAAAAATAAAAAAGGTAATTTATATGATATGACTACGATAAATTTCTGTAAATTACTGTTATATATATGTTATATATTCCAGGTATTGATGGGTGGTGGACGCCGATATTTTTTGCCTGCTACAGCACAAGATCCAGAAAGTGGTTCCAATTCAAGACATGGAAGACTAGATGGAAGAAATTTGATTCAGGTAAAATATAACAAGATCGTCATGCGTAGTCAGATTTTCCCTGCCGCACAAGAAAGTAACAAAATGGCGAAGTGTATGTTTTGTATGGATTCCGTCATGGTGATAAATTTTACCAAAGCATTAAAGATGTAAGAGCCAGGTTGTAAATAATTTGTATCATGTAGTGTTTCAAAGCTAGTAAGTCGGCTATCAGCTTTTACACGTTTATGGATTTCCAAATGTTTTAGTTTGATCTGCACTGAAGAGACATAAGTTGTCCAAATGCGCATATGCACAACCTGAATAAACAGAAACTTCGGCATTTTGTTATCTATAATTTATAAGAAAGAAAGATAAAAACAGCAATTACAAATTCTTCATAGTATTCTAATTGACAGACTCTATCCATCCGAACTTATTTTATACTTACCAAATAACAAAATGTCGAAGTTACTGTAAATTTAGTTTCTGCATATGGCCATTTCAACAACTTATGTCGATTCAGCGCAAATAAAATCTAAACATTTGGAAGTCTATAAGGGACCGACCATTTAACCTGAAGGGGGGGGGGGGGGGGTTATGGTTTTTTTTTTCTTGACAGAAAATTTTTTTCGCGCTTCGCGTGAAACAAATTATTTATTTTTTGCACGCGTATCAACAAAATATTTTTTTTTCAAAATTATCATTATTTTTTGGGCAGAAAGCCTCAGTCAGAAATTTTTTTTCATCATTTTGGCAGCCAAAATATTTTTTTTCACATAAAATCAGATCCAAAATATTTTTTTAGAAAAAAACCATAGCCCCCCCCCCCCTTCAAGTTAAATGGTCGGTCCCTAAACTCAAAAATGTTTAAAAACTGATAGAGAACAAATTACCAATATGATCTAAATAGAAAGCCAAAATCACCTAAGGACAGAGCTTTGCATTAGGGAGATACTCCTTATTTTTGAACAATATTTACAAAAAATTAGATGTTGCAAGTTCCAAAATAAAATAAACTCTGCTTTCGGGACAGCACCGTAGTACAGACTACTAGGCTGGTGAATGCTCTATGGGACTAACAATCCACCAGCAGCCAAAAACACTCGGGCAGGGTTCCCGTTCTGATATTGTTTCTATACTTATAGCCTGAAACAAAACATAAGTCTAGCAGAATACAAGATTTTCTAAAAAAAAATCAGGTTTAGTTTTGTGGCATTCCAAACTTCCATTTTATCCATTTCAAAATATTTCCGACCACATTAAAAATGGGATGAGGTTTCCCTATAATATATTTAATAGATATTTTTGATATCAAAACATAAGACCATCCTTCAAAAACACCTTTTAGCAGCGGTTCCCCTAATAATAATAAAATTGTTTATACTAAATTGATAAAGTTAAAATATAATATGTCGAAAAAAAAACCTTCTTTTCCTTCTAAAGCTTCCTTTGCTTGGCTTCCGTAGCACCCAAACACTTCTTTACCTATTATAACCACTTTTTCAGACCACTTTTCTTTAAAAAAATAAATAAAAAAGATAATACATAAATAAATATATAATAATAAAATTGACAGGGGTTTCCCTTAAAATGCTACCCATATTGCTGAAATCATTACATTTAAGTTTCTCTTCAACAAAAACAAAACAAAAAACCGAAAAATGTGGCAGGAGTTTCCCCTTGTAATCTAACTTACACTTGCTGATATCAAAACATAACATGCAGCAGAATACCTTTCTCTAAAAATTTAAATTCTTTGACAACCCTATGCTTCTATCCGAGTTAACCCGTTTAAAATACAAAAAAGAAAAAAAAAGAAATAAATAAATAGGGATTCCCCTCTGGTTTATGTTATACACATGTATATTGCTGAAGATAAAACAAAACATACAACGGAATACCACTATCCATTACAACCCGCCTACACAAAAATTGGGCAGTAGTCAATTACTGAAATGAAAACAGTTTGAAATTAACGTCTCCCACTAAAAAATTATTACAAAAGGTTTAGTTGATAAGTATAGTTCCTAAAAATAAATAACATTTTTTTACCACAGTTGGAATATTTCCTTTTAAGACTTCTATTTTGACTTTATCGTTCTGTCAAGATTTATTGAGAACTTTGACCACTTATTGATTTTCTTCTTCATTTAAATTTTATTACCCCCTTTGCAAAATTTCACTTTTCCTTTATCTTATATTCAAGTTTAAAAGTATTTTTGTATTTGATATAGTGTATTAGTTGTAGTAATATCATGAATATAAATTTTTCTGCTAAATTTTTTTAAATCACACAAAACATTTGATTTTAAGCTATAAAGTAAGTGAGAACCGAACCGTCAATACAAAACGAACAATCCAAGGACAATGGCAACATCAAAAACAACAAAGAAACAGGGACACAACATGAGTACGGCACAGAGAAGAATCAAAGCTCCGATGGAGCTGAAACTCGAAAGCCCTGAAAATCTACACGTGCCCAAACTTTGTAGTCATCCAAAGAACTAATGCATACGTCTGCATGATTGTATTAAGCCATTCCGTAATACGTGAAAATAATCGGATTGTATGATTTCGTATGTTTGTCCATTTCATTGCTATAAATATATGCAATACATATATCACAGGTAAACAAATGTTATTTTCATCTTTGACAAATTACAGCGCGGCAGGCTAGTTGATCCGAGACGCAATATAAAAAGAACGATTAATTTGATAAACATGCAGATTGTTTTCTTTTTAATATAACAACACCGTATTCAACTCAAGAAAATGAAGAAATATAACTCAAATACACAATGTATACATTTTTGAAAGAAACTCGCGCGCTATATTTTATCGGAAGCCCGAAGATAATCTTTCAGAGCTGTTAATGGGCTTGAAGACTCACGTGATTTTTTCTTTTTTGTCATTTTAACAACCACCCGCCTTCGGCTTACGAGTTAAAATGAAGACAAACACACACAAATTTGAACAACACGGACCCAATAAAAAATGAAGACAAACACACACAAAGATTGACAACACGGACCCAATAAAAAAACCATGGATGAGATCAGGTGCACCGGCAGAGTAAGCATCTCCTTCTTATCTTACCCGCCGTGTTGAATATGTCAACTCCGGTAGAGGAAACAACAATAAAGCTTTAAAAGGGAATGATCTGTTGTCATCTGAGAAACAGATATCCCATAAATTATGCTTTTTATCTCAAACATGGTGACATCAAGATGAAGGTCTGTTCAACCATGTATTTGTAGAGACTTTGTCTCGTGTCATTCACTCCATATTCATTCATTGTTTATGCTTTAAAATGTTATTTTTTTTTCGAAAATAGTTGGTTCGATCTAGAATAAATCGCTTTGATCCAGCACATACCGTGACTAACAATCCTTTAACCCGTTATTGACCGTTTCAGAGGAGGTCGCGCTCACAAGAAAGTGTAACATACGGACGGACACATGGACGGAGACCATAAGTAGGCCCCAGTGTCGCGGTGTATTAAATAGATCAATCAACCACGTTACTTCTTTAAACGACTCATTTTGAATGTACTGGTAATTCTATTCTAAGTCTCGAGTGTACATATTCTGAGAGATACATGCAAATTGTAATTTGCTATAATCAATATCTGGTCAGACGAGACGTTCAGTTTTTATCATAATTGTGAAAAAAAGATCTACTGAAACCCACACAGACACACACACGTCTACCTCCACGAACGCATGCACTCATACGCGCACAAAAAAAAACCAATTAATTTCCTTGTTGCTTTTAGGAATGGGAAGATGAAAAAGCTAAACGTAACATGTCCCATGCGTACATGTGGAATTCTAAACAGTTTCATCAGACAGATTTTAGTAAACTTGACTACGTTTTAGGTATGTTAATTTTCATTAATGGGTAAGGAACAAATGAGATTGAAAAATAACTAAATACCGAAGTTACTGTGAATTTACTTTCTACGTATGCGCATTTCGACAACTTATGTGTCATCAGTACAGAAAAACTAAACTAAACGTTTGGAAGACCATAAACTCAAAGAAGTTTAAAAACTGATAGAGAACAAATAACCAATATGATCTAAATGTAAAGCCAAAATCAGCTAAGGACAAAGCTTTGCGTGAGGGAGATACTCCTTAGTTTTCAATAAAATTTACAAAAATTTAGATATTGTAAGGTTCCAAAAATAGTCGGCTTTCGGGCAGCACCGAAGTACTGACTACTGGGCTGGTGAATACCCTCGGGGACTATTGAAATCATAAAACATTTTTAGATAAAAGGACTAAAAATTCGTAAAGGTTCATCGGAACCTAGTGTCTTCCCTGCCCATTCCACTGTCATTATAATTTGGCCTATATTAAAATATGGTTGCCAAGCAGAATTCAAAGAAGCAATGATCTTTTAAAGTTGCAGGAAATGTACCAAAATTGGAATAAAAATGTTTAAAATACACAATTTCCCTCACCATTTTAACCAATCATTTCTTTTGAAATGCCCGTATCAAGTCAAGACTGTTGCGGTCTACAGTTTTGTGGTGTATTTCCATCTGTTTGGTCTTTTTAGCTCACCTGACACAAAGGGTCAGTGTGAGCTATTGCCATCACTTGGCGTCCGTCATCCGTCGTCCAGCGTCCGTCGTCCGTCGTCCGGCTTCCGTCCGTCCGTTAAACTTTTCACATTTTCATCTTCTCCTCTGAAACTACTGAACCAAATTCAACAAACTTTACAGGAATGATGTATGGAAGGTCCTTTACAAAGATTACTCATTTCGTTCCGATCCGACAAAAAACATGGCCGCCAGCGCGGAACTTATGTGTAACATTGAACCCGTATATTGGGAAAATCACATTATCTTCTACTGCTCTGAAACGGCTGAAGCAAATTCAACCAAACTTTGCAGGAATGATGTACTAAAGGTCCTTAACAAAGACTGCTCATTTCTGTCTGATTTGATAAAAACATGGCCGCTAGCGCAGAACTTAGGTTTAACATTAGACCCTATGGGAAAAATCACATTTTCATCTTCTGCTTCAGAAGCAAATTCAACCTAACTTAACAGGAATGATTTACTAATGGTCCTTAACAAAGATTGCTTATTTTGTTCCAATCAGAGAAAAAACATGGCTGCCAGGAAGGAACATAGTTTAACATTGGACCCAACGGGAAAATCACATTTTCATGTTCTCCTCTGAAAGGACTGAAGCAAATTCAACCAAACTTTACAGGAATTATGTACTAAAGGTACTTTACAAAAATGCAAATTTTATTTCAATCCGACAAAAAACATGGCCGCCAAAGCAAAACTTAGGTTTAACATTGGACCCTATGGGAAAAATCACATTTTCATCTCCTGCTCTGAAACTGCCGAAGCAAATTCAACCAAACTCCATAGGAATGATGTACTCAAGGTCCTTAACAAAGATTGCTCATTTCCTTACGATCCGACAAAAAACATGGCCACCAGCACGGAACATGGTTTAACATTGGACCCTATGGGAAAATCACATTTTCATCTTCTCCTCTGAAACCACTTAAGCAAATTCAACCAAACTTTACAGCAATGATGTATTGAAGGTCCTTTATGAAGAATGCTTATTTCTTTCTGATCCAATAAAAAACATGACCGCCAGTGTGGAACTTAGGTTTAACATTGGACCCTATGTGAAAATCACATTTTCATCTTATCCTCTGAAACCACTGAAGCAAAACTTTACAGGAATTATGTACTAAAGGTACTTTACAAAAAATGCAAATTTCATTTCAATCCGACAAAAAACATGGCCACCAGTGCGGAACCTAGGTTTAACATTGGACAATATGAGAAAAGTTACATTTTCATCTTCTCCTTTGAAACTGCTGAAGAAAATTCAACCAAACTTTACAGGAATGATGTACGGAAGGTACTTTACAACATATGCTCATTTTATTTGGTCCGACCAAAAACATGGCCTCCAGTGCAGAAGATAGTTGAACATCGTAGCCCGGTATGTGAAAACCATACTTTTCATTATCTTCTCTGTAAATATTCAAGCAAATTTGACTAATCTGTATTGGAATGATGCGTTGAAGGTCCTTTGCAAAGATTACTCATTTCAAAGAAAACAAAAACATTTAGAACAGTCCTTTAATGTCAGCTTCCGCTACATAGACGATGTACTTTCTCTTAATAATCCTAAATTTAAGGAGTATTTACATCAGATCTATCCAAATGAGCTTGAAATTAAAGAAACAACTGAAACACCTACTTCAGCTTCGTACCTAGATCTTTTATTGTATATTGACGAAGATGGACGTTTGAAATCTAAGCTATATGACAAGCGTGATGATTTTAATTTCCCCTTTGTGAACTTTCCCTTTCTTAGCAGCAATATACCTACCTCTCCAGCCTATGGAGTGTACATTTTACAGTTGATTCGTTGAATACAACTCATAGCGTAAAATATTATATCTATGACTTTAAAACACTTTACTTACCATTTAGGTCTGTTCGATTCTAGCAGCATGGCATATGAAATGGACCGTTTTGACCCGCATTATGAAACGGCAGGGGAGCCATCTTTAGCAGAAATGACAGAGGCAGCTATAACAATCCTACAGAAAAATCCAAAGGGTTTCTTTTTATTAGTTGAAGGTTAATCTATTATTGTAAAAAAGTTACTAAAGTTTCTGATTTCATCTTGTGTCAGTATTAATTGAAATTATTAACCTCATACTAAGTACCTATAAATCATTACTAAAATGTAGTTATTTATGAAATATACTTGTTAACTGAGTAAAAAGGTAGGAACATGTACATACTGAATGTTTTGTTTTGAGCAAGAGTTTATTTTATATTCGGAAACGTTCTGTCTAATAGAATTTTGTGACCATTTGGGTATGACACATGACTTCTCCCTTTTATATCACCCTGTGAGATAATCAATATTGTTAAACAGAAAATTTCGCGGGGTGTACGATGTGCTGACAAAAACAATAAATTTTGTCTGTTGCCTCAGTTCAAAAGCTCATCCCTTCACATCCCATTGTTCAGATTCCTACAGGATTAAACTGCCAGTAATCAGTTTTTTTTATGTTTATACCCTTCAGTTTTTGCGTACCAAGATTATGTTCTAAATTTTGACAGTGCTCTCGCGAATAAACTTTCACACTCATATTTCAATTGAATGATTTTGACTCCTGAATGTTTGCCGACGATTGTGTCTCTTTTAGTTGTAACTTATCATAGGTGTTCTACAAAAATGTCAGCCAATCAGCTTTCACCAACAAAAATTTTGTAAGAGTGTTTACGCACTATGACTAAATTACATTTTAGGTTATTGGGTTTATCAAATATGTATTCGTCTAGCCACCTAATGAAATATACTTTTATTATCAATGAGTCTAAGCCATCTTGTACAATGTAATGTCAAAGACAACAAAATTCGTTTTTAAACCAAATAATACACCCTTATCTGGAATATACTCTTGGCGTTCATATCTTAAAGATAAGTTATTGTTTCGCCATTCAGATATTTCCCGTATATTCAATTTGGATATAACGCAGAATGTGTCATAGTACACCTTCTTTAATATCAAAGAAGTGTCTCGCCTGAACATTCTGAATATGTAGTGTCTCAACCCGATGAAACGATACACAAATTAATAAGTGTTAGGCTTACAAGTGCAGAAAAATGAACAAAAATGTAAAATAAAACAAAGTCCATATAAGAGTGCATTATCGGTTTAACCCTACAACTGGCTTTTGTTAGTGTCGGTACCAAATCCGGCTGTCTCACGTTCTTATGGTTGTTAACGTTTATTTGTTGTGTTTTTACATGTGCAGTTCCTTGGTACCGTGTGACCGTGTTTTCGGTCATTGTAGGCCACTGCAGTTGTTTCCTGTTATCCGTTTTATTCTATTCTACAAAATGTCAAAAACGCTGTCGTATCCACCGCTGAATCCGGATGTTTTTTTTTGTTTAATATAATTTCATTATGTACAACTTTATTAGCATTCTGACAAAATTTCATCACATCCTTCTTTATTTTGTCATACTCGTACCTGGTAAAACGTTGCTTTTGGTAACCCTATGAAAAAGACAGAAGAGTTCTGTTTGACGCAATATTTTTTTCACTTATATATATATATAAAGAGATCACCATCCTATAAATTTTGACGTCGGGTGGAACAATTAACTGTTTACCGAATTCCGGACGAACTGTTCTATGCGCGATATAATTGCGCAGTGCGACGTCATTCTAACTATTTTATAAGCTTTATTTTCTATATTGTTTATGTAAGTTAATAAAACAGTTATCCAATGCCCCTTTTCAGGTAATAGCAAAACTATTATCCCTCGATGATGGGAATGACTTGCAAACTGTTGCCTTCGGCCTCTGGCCTCAGGCAATAGTTCACAAGTCATTTCCATCACCTCGGGACGTTAGGTTTTGCTGTTTCCTTCAAGTGCATGAAATAACTGTATACTGTTGTTTAAACATAGTATGTAGATCTTTCTTTGGTTTCCCATTCATCACAAAATGATTTAAACAAGCGGCATTCAATACACACTGACGATTTTTTTAAACAGCTCATTTCCACAGCATGCATGTATATAATATTATACAGTTATTGACTGGGTCCGAAAACAGCTGTTGTTTGAGGACCCAGTCTGTAACTGTTTTGTTATACCTTTTCATGTTCAATGAATACGTCCCATTTCAATTCACAATTCACATCGCCAATTTGGTTATGCAGACGACAGGAGATCATGTGATATGGGCGTGATATTTTTAACCAATCAAAATAAGGCAGGTGGTCAACAGATCGGTGTCGGTCAACAGACTGAAAACTGTTGACTGGTCAACAGATCGTTCTTTGGTTTGAGAAATAAAACAGACAAATTGTCGATTTTTTCCCCCAGTGCATTTATATAAGAAAAATATTATTAGGTATAACAACATGACATATGTCATTATGGTTTTTGGTTGAGAACGTATAAAACAATACGAAGCTGGTTTTATTTTGGTTATTTAGGTAAATGGTAATTACATCGCGTTCGAAAGTTTTTCATATCTACAAAACGTATTTTTTTTCTTATAGTATTTTATTGACAAGTTCTTTATTTTGTGTATGTTTTATTTTCTATAAAGGTGGCAAAATAGATTTGGCACATCATGCTGGACACGCTGTAAAAGCATTACATGAGACCATTGCCTTCAATGATGCTGTGCAGAAGATGGACGATATCACAAATGACCGTGATACTCTAGCAATAGTTACAGCAGACCATTCACATACAATGATCATCGCAGGTTACCCTGCCAGAGGGAGTGACATATTAGGTTTGTATAATGCTCATCATGCCATGCCGTAGCAATAGTTATACAGAACAATGGTCATTGCAGGTTATCCTGCCAGAGGGAGCAACACATAAGGTTTGTATAATGCCGTGATGGCGTAGTATATAGCAGACCATTTGCATACAATGGTCATTGTAGGTTATTCTGCCAGAAGGAGCGACATAGTAAGTTTGAATACTGACCGTGAAGTCGTGGAAATAGTCAAAGAAGGCGGTCAGACCATTCACATAAATGATTATTGCTGGTTACCTTTCTCGAGTGAATGACAAATAAGGTTGTATGCTCATTACAGTGTACTTGTTTTAAGATACTTTCTCATACGGACGCACTATCATAATTTCAAATTTTGGCATTTCATTTTTAGCAATTTTAAAATGTTATCCTGACCACCTGTTTCAAGTGACCACGTCTCATTTTTTCTATTATGGAAAGTTTTCTTAGAAATGACTGGATGAGTGACCTGTGGTTGTTTATATGTTGTGTCTTCTATTAGTCCTTTTCGTCGGGCAACAGATGACCGTGATTGCAAGAACACTTTGCAAGTTAATTTGTTTGTGATGACCCTGCATCTATTGGGTAAAAAAGGCCTAAATTTAGCTGGTTGCTTATATGTTGTGTCTTCTATTTGCCCTTTTTGTTGGGCAATGGATGACAGCGATTGCAAGAACACTTTGCAAGTTAAATTTGTGTGTGATTATTCCGCATCCATGGGGGTTAAATAAGACATGAATGTAGCGTAGCTCGACTTCTTGGCAATGAATTCGGCTGAAACTGGTGCTAAGGATGGACTTGAACTTACTATGAGGAATGAGGACATCTCCTTGTTGAAGGCCTCATGGTGACTTCATGGTGAAGAACAACAATAAAATCGATGTTCCATTATGAAACCTTAAAGTTGGAAATAATTACAGCAGATATTCATATACAATGGTCATTACAGGTAACCTTGTAAGAGGGAATAAACATTTGCAGAATAACCCAGATGTACTGGGAATATTAGAACAAACCATTCACATGCAATGGTCATTCCAGGTTACCCTCCCATGGGGAATGACACAGTTTTTGAAATAACCGAGATGTTCTGATGATAGTTACAGCAGTCTATTCCAATACAATGGACATTACAGGTTACCCTGCCAGTGGGAATGCAGAATTACTATAATTTTGTAAAATGGCCGAGATGCTCTGGGAAATTTTGCAGAAGTCAATTCACATGTTCTTTGCAGAGGTGAATGACACACTAGGTTGCTTGCAGTGAAAGAATCGGGTAAAATATGTACCAAACAATCAACAATGATGATTATTTGCTGTCTACAGGAAGAAATTCGCATAAATATTATGTGCATTGGATTCATGTCAAACTCCTGCATCAAATTATTTCATGTAATCTTTGCATAAAAATTTGATACAATAATTTCTATGCACGAAGCAAAAAGCAAAAATTAAATTTAACAAAAGTCTTTTTCTTGGAAGGTCAGGTGAAATCTAGTACTGGATCAACTTCTCTAGCCCATGACCATAAGCCATATTCATCATTACTGTATGGAACTGGTCCAGGTGGTTGGTCAGGAACAAGGCCTGATATTACCCAAACAGACACAAGTAAGTTTTGTGGTTATAAATTTATTGTCAGAATACACTATATTTAAATAACTGAGCATTTGCAAAGTGTCTACACAACATATTGTATCTATTGGTTATTGGAAAAATATTGAAAAGATATGGAGTGAATGTACATGTGACAAAAACGCACACGATATATCGAAAACTCCAGTTTATCAAGGACAGGGCATTTATTCCTGTCTACATCTTGATGTCGACTGAGGGTCTTCAACAAGAGGTGAACAATATTCACCCCCTCAAGCGGGATCAAGAAGGCCCCTAGCGTGCACATAAGCGGTATTCTTGACAAAAATTATATCAAGGTCACTCCCTTGCTCCCCACCCGCCATGGAGTGCCAACTTGGGCGATGCTCAGGGTTTTCCAGCTGAAAGCACCAGGGTTACAAGAAAAGAATAAAAATGTTGAGCAACATCGATCGCAGCTAAAATATGTCGTTGAAGCAACACATGTCGGGAGCGGTCAATGAGGAAAAAAGTAAAACCGGGCAATGTCTGCCTACAAATATTTGTCATTAAGTAGCCCGACGAAAGACAAATATAAGGACAAAAACAACATCGATAGACAACACGGGGCACATCGAAATAGATGTAGGCAAACCTTACGGTGTAACTAGGTTGAAAGGGCAAAAATAGTCGTGTGTACAGATTATAACATTTTAGTAAAAACAAAGCCAAATTGAAAAAATAAATAAATTAGTAAACGTATGAGAAATTCTCACGCGGACAAACACGTCATAACTGTAATATTATAAGTGCATACACCTCAAGTACGGGGAGACTTTCTATGGACTCCATGCAGCACGAGAGACAAACTCTGCAGTAAATAGGAAAAATGAAAGGATATGGAGTGAATGTACTTGTGACAAAAACGCACACGATACATAGAAAACTCCATTTTATCAAGGACAGGGCTTTTATTCCTGTCTACATCTTGATGTCGACTGAGGGTCTTCAACAAGAGGTGAACAATATTCACCCCCTCAAGCGAGATCAAGAAAGCCCCTAGCGTGCACATAAGCGGTATTCTTGACAAAAATTATATCAAGGTCAATCCCTTGCTCACCACCCGCCATGGAGTACCAACTTGGGCGATGCTCAGGGTTATCCAGCTGAAAGTACCAGGGTTACAAGAAGAGAATAAAAAATGTTGAGCAACATAGATCGCAGCTAAAATATGTCATTGAAGCAACACATATCGGGAGCGGTCAATGTCTGGAAATAGCGAAAAAGCTTATGTAGGTCGTTCTGTTATGACTTAACTGTAGTCTTCAGCAGAAAAAATCAAGACCAAAATTGTTCTTTTTTTTGTTCAAATCTCTTCATTTTTAAGATAAAATGAGACCGAGTGAAAATATGTCTCTATAATATACATCAGTGTTTCTCTGTGATTCTACCTTCCTTTTTGGTAGTATTGTCAGTTGCATATGGTATCTTACTTTTAAGGGGATAAAAATAACATGGATTTACAAAGATTACGTAAATTAAATATTTATGATAAATATGCTCTTGGCATCCTCCTCTTTGCCTGATAAAAATGTAGTCTATGTAATGCTTAGTACTAGTAACTGTTATCTACGTTATCTTTTTCGCCTGGTAATTTATCAGATGAAAAAGATAACATAGATAGCATTTTATAGTAATAAGCATTACGTAGACTAAATTTTTATCAGGCAAACATGGGTTGCCAAGAGCATATATCGCTTCCCGGCTAACCCAGGCTAACAGACCATAGATAGTCTTAGTTAAAGGAAGTTAAACTTTTGTTCCAACTTGTCCTTTTGTATCAGTGCAAAACCCCGGTACATGTAATTTTTAGGTCCAATGTTGAACTATGTTCCTTCCTGGCGACCATTTAGGATAAAGTATGAACTTCGAAAACAATGCAGGGGACCAACAAAAGACAATTGTGGCAAAGTTTGACTCCAATTTTATATGTGGAGATCTTCTAAAATGACCCAAATAGGGCCAAATGATAAATTATGTTCCCTGTTGGTCGCCATCTAAGATCAAGTGTGAACTTGAAAAAAAACAACATCTTTTCTGCATTGTTCCGTTAAAGACTATTGAGTCCAACTGGCAAGGCAATAACAGAGAAGATCACTGTATACATTTCGCATAGGATCAATGTTTAATTTCGTTCCCCGTTGGCGTCTATCTTGGATATATAGCGCTGAAATAGAAGAACATTTTTTTGCAGGGGACCACCTGGGGACAATTGTCCTCACATTTGATTCAAATTGGCTATGAGGTTTCAGACAAGATCTTTGAATGTGTATTCAAAAAGGCAATTTATTGTCTGGAAATAGCGAAAAAGCCAGTGTCAGTTATTTTTGTCATTCTGTAATGACTCCATTGTAGTCAACAGCAAAAAATATTTGAGAAATAAATCAAAGAATGAAATTAATCAAACCAAAATCTGCTCATTAAAAAAAATCCTCAAACTGAGACTTTGAAAAAAACTGACAAGTGTGCAAATAGCTCTCTAAAAATATACATCAGTGTCTCCCTGTGATTCAGCCTTCTCTTTGGTAGTAATGTCAATTGTATTTTGTGTTTTACATGGATATTATATTTCATGTGACAAAGACTACGTATATTACATAATAATCAGATTAGATCGATAACATTTTTCTGGTGATATACATTATGTAGACTACATTTTTATCAGGTGAACAAGAGTCTGCCAAGAGCAAGTATAGCTAAACTGTGCCCTTGTTAACATAGATAGTCAACTTTTGATTAAAGGGCCCAAAGTTAAACTATTGATCCAACTTGTCTATTGGTATCAGTGCAAGACCTCGGTATATGTATTTGTTGGGTCCAATGTTAAACTGTGTTCTTTCCTGGTGACCATTTAGGATAAAGGGTAAACTTTGAAACACTTTTGTTTTTCGATACAGGAAGCACCAAAAGACTATTGTGGAAAAGTTTGGCTCCAATTTGATATGTGGAAATCTTTTAAAATGATCCCATTAGACCCAAATGATGTTCTCTGTTGGTTGTCATCTATGATCAAGTGTGATCGAAAAAGAAAAAGGACCTTTTTGCAAGGATCCGCCAAAGACTATTTGGCCCAATTGGTAAGGCAGTTACAGAGAAGATCATTGATTAAATTTTTCCGTAGGGTCCAATGTTAAACTTTGTTCCCAGCTGGCGGCTATCTTGGATATATAGAGCTGAAATTGAACACTTTTTATTGCAGGGGACCACCCGAGGACTATTTTGGTCACATTTGATTCAAATTGGCTATGAAGTTTCTGAGAAGATCTTTGAATGTGTTTTCCAATAATTTCAATGTAAAAACCTTTTCTCCAATGATGGCTATCTTGGATATAGCGCGGTCCGGTAAAACAACTTTTTGCAGGGGACCACCTTAAACTATTGTGGCCAAGTTTGGTTGCGAATGGCTCAGCAGTTTTCGAGATTTTTGAATGCGTTTCCCAATAAAGTTCAAAATAACTATGTTTCCTGTAAGCGGCAATCCTGAATATAGTGCTGAATTTAAACACTCTTTTGCAGAAGACCCTCTATTTTGGTCAGGTTAGGTTCCAACGTGCCAAGTAGTTTCTGAGAAGTTCTTGAATGTGTTTCCAATAGGGGCAAATATTGAAACTATATGTTCTCCGCTGGCAGCCACCTTTGAATATTGCGCTGTCCTAAAACGTCTTTTTTGTAGGGGACTATAAAGAGACTATTATGGCCAGGTCTTTTTCTACTCTTTCAGAGATCTTTGAATGTGTTTTCCTATAGGGTCCATTGTTAATTATGTTTCCCGCTTACGACAATTTTGGATAAAGCATGGACCCGAAAAACACATTTTAGCAGGGGATCATCTAAGGTTTATTTTTGGCCAAGTTTAGTTTCAATTGGTCAAGAAGTGTCAGAGGAGATCTTCGAATGAAAAGTTTACATCAGACAGACGACGGACGCATGTTATGGCAAAAACGCACCCTGGCTTTAGTCGGTTGATCTAAAAAAAGTTAACAAGATTCACCAGGTGGACTACAAATATAATGTATATAACAAATGTAATGTATAGTAAAGTAAGTGAGAACCGAACCGTCAATCAAAAGAACGAACAATCCATGGTCAATGGCAAAATCAGACACACTAAGAAACAAGGACACCACTTAAGTACGGGACAAAAAAGAAAAATGAAGACACACATACAGGTGAACAACACGTACCCAATAAAAAACATGGGTGAGATCAGGTGTACCGGTAGAGTAAGCATCTCCTGCTTCTTATAAGACACCCGCCGTGTTGAACATGTCAACTCCGGTAGTAAAGTCAAATCCGATAGAGGAAAAACAAATTTTAGATCTGTTGTCATCTGGGAAACAGATATCCCATAACGATCCACAAGATCGTGATGTCGACCGTAAAACTTCTGTAGTGATGACTTTAAATTTTTTGTAACATATCCTTGCTTAAGTAGTCTATTTGTAAGCAACTGAGCTCTATCAAGGCAGTTACTGTAACGACCACAAGCCCTTGAGTAGCGAATGAGTTGTGAGATGTAAACTCCATATGCTGGTGCTTTTGGAATGTTGGTACAAAGAAAAGGGAAGTTGACTATTGGAAAAGTGAAGTATATTATATTTTTATCACATGCTAAAGATTGTTTATATTACATTCTTTCAGATGACAGATTTATAGGTAGGTTACATTTTTTTTTCAATAGGTGACAAAGATGGCGATAATTATTTATCATGTGACAAGGCTGAAGATAATTTTTTTCAGTTGACAAGGATATGTGGATTTCATCTTTTGCGGCTGAAAAGATTATGTGGACTACATTTTTTGCAGCTGATAACGATCATATTTGGATTACATTTTTAAGCTGTCAATGATTATGTGGATTACATTTTTTTCAGGTGACAAGACCTACGTAGAACGAGCAGCAGTACCAATGTCTGTAGCAACACACGCTGGTGAAGATGTTGCTATTTATGCTAAAGGACCAATGTCTCATCTGTTCCATGCTACACATGAACAAAATTATATTCCACATGTTTTGGCCTTCGCCTCATGTGTTGGAGATTACAAAGACAAATGTGTAGACCACATGCCTTGATCCTACCCTTTACTGATGACAGGATCAGAAAAAATGGGCTTTCATAAGTAATTTTGGATTTTTTTTTTCAGCCAAAGTAATAGTAAAGTTATGTTTAAATATCTTAATTAAATAAAGCTTATTTTTTTATCCAAACTGATCTCATTTAAATGATTGCCTCCACCAGAATAGTAGCCATGTTCTATAATTGCTACAAGTGTTGAGCCTGATATACGTCTCGCCCCCCCTCTAATAGACTTACTCCTTACAATACTATTCACAAAAAAAAACAAAAACAAAAAAAAAACTTTAAATAGTTACTGGAGATCAAGGTACAGGCCACATGGCAGAAAAGCAAGAACTATCAAATGCTATCCTACTTTACTAAATGTTTTAACTATTCACCAAGTGATCCAAATAACTAAATACCGAAGTTACTGTGAATTTACTTTCTGCATATGCGC
Organism: Modiolus philippinarum; assembly: GCA_002080025.1. Classification (NCBI taxonomy): domain Eukaryota; kingdom Metazoa; phylum Mollusca; class Bivalvia; order Mytilida; family Modiolidae; genus Modiolus; species Modiolus philippinarum. The sequence goes on along the minus strand of MJUU01037424.1, from coordinate 51,856 downwards.
ATTTCAACAACTTATGTCTCATCAGTGCAGATGAAATCTAAACATTTGGAAGACCAGAAACTCAAAGATGTTTAAAAACTAATAGAGAATAAATAACCAATATGATCTAAATGTAAAGCCAAAATCAGCTAAGGACAGAGCTTTGCATGAGGGAGATACTCCTTAGTTTTCAACAAAATTTACAAAAATTTAGATATTGTAAGGTGCCAAATATAATCAGTTTTCGGGTCAAATATAATCGGTTATCGCATCAATTAAAAATACAATAATAGACAATAATAATTACAAAAACTTAACCTGGGCACTGGACCGTGAAATTGAGTTCAAGGTCAAAAGCCAAATAACACCATGAAATGAGGTCCAGGTAAAAAGCATATTGCAGACAGAATCAACAAACTATAGTTGGCACATACTATTCTTGACAAACTTATCGCATCAAAAAACTTTATGTTGAGGCCAATGTCAAGACATATGCATGAGTTATGTAGGGCCCCTGATCAACCTTTATACTGAATATCATTGCCCTACCACTAACTGTTCTTGGGAAATCAGCTTATTTGAGAAACTTAACATGTCTCTCAAGACCATAGAATTAGGATAAATGTCAAAATTCCTATAGCAGACAGTCATGTACTAAATATCTCTAGTTATTGAGGATCGGACCTAATCACAAAAACTTATTCTGGACACTAGACCTTAAATTGTAATCAAGGTCAAAAACCATCCGACAGACTGTCATTTACTTACCAAGACCAAGCCCTATTTACAATTCAATCTTTATTCTCACAATGGCACAGAGATAAATACAATAATAGACAATAATAATTACAAAAACTTAACCTGGGCACTGGACCGTGAAATTGAGTTCAAGGTCAAAAGCCACACCCCTTAATTTAATCATTCACAAGTACACAAACATGTACCATTTAGATGGGAATCACCAGAGAAACCGCCCAAAGCACAACACCGGGACAGAGGCCAAAGCCCAAATAGGCAAATCAAGGAAAGCACTATACGCTATATTTAGATCTGGCCTTCATCGAACAGCAAACGGGTTGAATCCTCGTCTGTCCCTACACTTTGATTAGATTCTTTGTGATGCCCCGTCTCGTCTAATAAGACTGATCTCGAAAGATAATGTCCTTCTGACAACAGACCATAAGCAATTGAAGCAAATGGGGGTTACAACAAAATTATCAAGAGCGAAAGTCCCCCCCCCCCCAAAAAAATGACTAAGCAGGTGGAAACCACCGGAAAAATACATAGATTTCTGCTTCAATGTACACTTCACCAAGTAAAAGATATAGACTGCATCTGATCAAGTGAACGTCGTCAGTAAACATGAATGGACTAAAACCATTCTTGCTAACAGATTCATTCATGCAAAACATCAGTGTCATAGACTGCATCCAAATTATTCATTGTGGCGCTCATCCCAAAATGCATTCTGCAAACCATTATGGTTGATGTCAGTAAGCGGGAATGGACTTGAACCATTCTACTTTACCAAGTCACTGATGTGAAAATGTAGGTCACAAACAGCATCCAAAGCATGCATTGTTGTTGTCATCCTAAAATGCATTATACATACCAATATGGTTGTTGAGGGGTATATGCCAGTTAGCAGGAATGGATTTAACAATTTTTCCTTACCGAATGTGGACGCAGATGAGATGACCTAAAAATGTTATGAGTAGTCAACGATGTTTTTGTAACAATCTCGTTTTCCCTTTGACAGGTATACTTAAACTAAAATATGAGCCTGTATCGCTCAGCTGGTGGCTATTGATCAAATAAGATTTTCCCGCAGGGTTAAATAATTGATCTGAGGTGACAACCAAATGGCAGTAAAATCATTCATCTGGTAGATTACTGTCATGTTAAAATGTCTAGTTAATATCAATTATGAAACAGTTTTCAAGAAGAAACAATTTACATCATTTTCCTATAGAGTTCTATGTAAACTGTATTCCCCCGTTGCGAATATCTTTTATTTTTTTATTCATAAAAATATATAAAATTTGGTAGATGACCATCAAGTTACCATGCCAAGTTAATATCAACTTGATATATGAAACGGTTTCAAGAATTTGCAATTTACAACATTTTCCCATAGGGTCCAATGCTAAACTAAAATCTGCAAGTGCGGTCATCTTCGATTTATGATCGGCTCTGAAATCATAAATTTGTTTGATGTCAGCATGCCTAATCAATATCAACTTGATTCAAAAAATTAAAAATTTACAACATTTTCCCATAGGGTCCTTAGTTACAACCATGTTCTCAGACGGCGACCATCTTCGATTCGATGTGAACCTGTCAGAGATATGTAGAAAATGTACTTCTAAATAAGATGAAAACGTTTGCTATTCAAACTTGTCCTCTCTCTCAAAGTGTTTTTGAAAAATAAGACAGTGTAAAACAAAAAATGAAAATTTGACCAATAAAGGGCATTAACATCTATATGGGTATTCAGATTTTCATCGAAATTTCCATGTAGGTAGATCTTGACATGCTGTAATTTTTTTGTGATCTAAGTTGGTTTCTATCCTTCATAGTTTTTCTAATAAAAGATGATAAAAGTTTGAAAGTTTTACAGAATGATTCGTAAAGGTTCCGCGGAACCTGGTGTTTCGCCTGCTTACTCCGCTTTCATATTTGGCCTATATTAAGATGTGGTTACTAAAAATTCTAAAGAATAACTGGTCTTTGAGAGTATCAGGAAATTTACCAAAAATTGAAACCAAATTTTTGAAATCTAACCATTTTCACAAAATTTCATCCAAAAAGCATGGTTGCTTACAAAAATTTCCAAAAATTACGTGTCTTTAGGGTATCAGGAAATTTACCAAAATTGGAATAAAAATTTTGAAATTTAAACATTGAAAATTTTGTTTTCACTAAAATTCATGCGAAAAGGCATGATTGCTAACAATAATTCCCAACAACTGCTTGTCTTTGAGAGTTGCATTAAATTTACCGAAATTGGAACCATAACTTTTATTCTTAAGTTTGGTATGAAAAAAAATGCTAAAATATTTGATTGTATGCAAAAATTTCAAAAATTGTTAGTCTTGGACATTTTCAGGTTTACCAAAGTTGGAACCGGAATAAAATCCTGCAAGTTTATTGCTTATCTATAGACTACATGCAACGATTCTATGTCAAAATTAAATTTCCTAGTAAGTTCCAATTCGTTTAAACTTTGTTGATATTATGGACCAACGCGAAAATTTAGTCAAATTCATTAATGCGGAAAATATAGGTCAAGGTGACATAATTCTGGTATGGATGTTGGTTACTACTAAAGATGTAACCACTGACCAATCATAATCCCTCTGTGGCATGTTGGTGTTGAGATATAGTGGAAACAAAAAAAAAAATATTGAAAAAAAAAACTAGTCCAACAAATGGCAAAATACGGAAAAATTAGAATTATTTTTTTTTTCATACTTGGGATTCAATAATGAAGTCGTGCTGAATATTATGTCCAAATTTCATTGATATTGAATTTGATTTGACAAAGTTACTAAAATTCAAAAAAAGTTTAACATTTGGGTTAACCACCAAATATTAACGACGCCGACACCGACGACGACGACAGAATCTAATGTATGATCGCTATGTCTCGCTTTCGCGACTTTCGTCGCAGGCGAGACAAGAAGGGCAATAACTCCGAGACGGATTATCGGATTTTCGTTAAAATTGCAGGGCAGGTATAGTTCTTGCTATGCTGACAATTTTAATCCCATGTCAATGTCAGATTTTTTTTATATCAGTTATTTGAAATTTACCCCCCCCCCCCCGTTCTATTTTAAGTAGGTATGTCAACGACGACTCGCATAAAAGAACCCAGTATCGATTAGTAAAATATGTACTCGAGTACTCTCTTTTCTTTCTGACAAAGTCTGAAAGGAACCCACCCCCTTGTGTGTCCCAAAAACTTGTTTGCGGAATTTCATTGAAATCATTAAACAATTTTTGGGGGAAAATATAAATAACAAAATCCTAAGTTATTGTAAATTGAGTTTCTGTATATGACCGTTTTGGCAACTTATATCTCATCTGTTCAGATCAAATCAAAACATTAAAAACTAGAGAATGTGTCTGTGAGACACGGATGCCACGCCAAAAAATTTATCGCAAAGGATAACCTCATATCAAAATATAGGTCAAAGCCACTTAATTGTCATTAATTTAGGCAGTACTCATGAAGGCAATTAATTGGATGAAATATCATTGTCCTATAATGTGTAGTTGTTAAGAAATGGACTTAAAGGCAAACCTTAACCAAATTCACTGAAGCGTAAAATCTAGGTCAAAGCCACGTTATTGTCAATGATTTGGGTAGTACTCTTCAAGGCAATTACTTTGATGAAATATCATTTTCCCATGATGTGAAATTGTTGAGAAATGGATTTAAATGCAAAACTTAACCAAAGTCACTGAAGCATAAACTGTAGGTCAAAGCCACCTTATTGTCAATGATTTGGGTAGTACTCATCAAGGCAATTACTTTGATGAAATATCATTGTCGTATAATGTGTAGTTGTTGAAAAATGGACTTAAACGCAAAACTTAACCAAAGTCACTAAAGCGTAAAATGTAGGTCAAAGCCACCTCATTGTCACTGATTTGGGTAGTACTCGTCAAGGCTATTGATTTGATGAAATATCATTGTCCTATTGTGTATAGTTCTTGAGACATGCAATTCAACGCAAAACTTAACCAAAGTCACTGAAGCGTAAAATATAGGTCAAAGATACCTAATTGTCAATGATTTGGGTATTACTCATCAAGGCAATTAATTTGATGAAATATCATTGTCCTATAATGTATAGTTGTTGAGAAATTGACTGAAACATAAAACTGAACCAGAGTCACTCAAGCATGAAATATAGGTCAAAGAGTCAAACTACCTAGTGAACTCTGTAGTACTATCAAATATCTACCTACTGACCTATTATCATTGTTCTACCTCTTACATTTTCTGAGAAATCGACTTTAACGCAAAACTTAACCGGACGTACGGACGTAGGGACGGACGGAAGGACGGACAAGGGTAACACTATATGCCCCTTCCACATTCGTGGGCGGGGCATAAAAATAGTAATGGTGCATTACATGAGGGCTATTCAACCGGACCTGTTTATATAGGAGATTTACTTGGTATCCTAAATTCCTAAATATGGCACCTATAAGAATGGTGATTACAACAAGATTACCGAACAGAGTTGTCAAGAGTCAAAGTCTTATGAGAAACAAAGACAAATCAGGTAGAAACATTTAAAATTATACTTGTAGTTTAAAATAGATGAATAATTTTAAATTTTCTTTATTTTCAATAAAATTTTCTCTTTAAAAATGTAACTTTGCATATTTAAAAGAATTTTTTTTGGCAGTTATCGTTGATATTAGAAATATCCTTTTACAAATGTATTTATACGACGTGTGTTCGAATAGTTGGTTTCCACTTTTTCAAATATTCTATTTGGTCATGTCGCTTGCGTCTTTCTTAATTTTTGCACGAGGAAAAAAATTCCATGCTGAAGTTTTGAAGTACATGTTTATCAAAAACTGGAGAATTTGCTTTCGTTCGGAGGACATGTGCAAATTCTGCCAAGAAATGGTTTTGTTTCTGATCCCTTGAACAAGTTACGAGCCTAATCAGTAGGACTATATATTGGTTTATAAAACCCCTGGTATTCTGTTTAAAATTATGATTGTCTAAAGTGCTTTACACATCCCCTGGTATTCTGTTTAAAATTATGATTGTCTAAAGTGCTTTACACATTATATCTTGAAAATGAAAAGTATCCTTGCCAAAGGTTATCTACTAGTTTATCTCGATGAAGGAGTCACCTTTTTCCCTTCTGTAGTGCTGTTCTCCTGCTTTCAAAAACTAAGACGGCATTTCAATGCATTATGCTTAGTACAACAAACATGTTAAAGTGCAAAACAAAATTAAAAAAATATGACTTTGAAATAAACTTTCAAATTGGATGGTCCTTAACTTATGGCCAAGTGTATAAAATATGATTTAGATTTTATTATTATTTTCCTATGTTTTAATTTGTGTTCCCCATGTCTGTCAGCTATATATTGATTATGACTATTTTCTTTCAAAAACATTTTGGGCACTATTTAACTTTTATACATATTTACCTGTGTTAATCGGGGACTATATATAGGAAGGTTCGCCGTGACGTCACAGACTTGAAAAGGTAAATTTGGTTGGCAAGAAATCGTGATAATTAATTAGCCTTAGGGGTCATAAAAATGTCATTTTCAATTCACTCGTACGAAATTGTTAATAATTCTTTTTGATCGAAATTCTTGAATGTTTACACTTTTACAGGGTATTAATTTTTTTAAATAAATTTATTTTCAATATTTATATAATTAGCGTTTTTGTAAAGTATATAAAATTCGGCAATTTTGACATTTTTTAAAACCTCATAATTTTTTTTCTGCACAAAATTTTTAAAAAGTAAATCGGCAGAAAAAAATATGAAAATCTTAAAGTTAACAATGCATTTTACAGATCCAAAATCGGATGGATAATGAAAAAATGACAAAAGATCAAAAATTCTTTTACATTGTTATAAAGTGGTCTTACTACGACTTTGCCAACCAAAAATGCTAATTTGCATATGTAAATTACATTTTATGACATCACTAATAAGGTTCGCGAACCTTCCTATAGCTATATATAGTCCCTGTGTTAATGCATGTCCCTGTGTTAATGCATAATCTTCAGGCAAACGTCGCAACTTCGGCAGAGTCCGTACCCTCCTCAAGGAGGGAGAGAAGCGGACTCACCCGAGGTTTTCCGATTGAATCTTCAGGTAATGTATGTATGTACTAGAAATTCCCCCAATCACGGAGCACCCCATGATCTGCATGGGTACAGAGGAATCCATGTACACTCCCTAAAGGGATTACTGGAGATATGTCCTAACTATATACAAACCATCATCATAGGACCATCCCCACCCCCTCAACCCCCACAGGGAGAATTAGTCGATTTAAAAAGCTCCTTGGAGCTTATGTTGTATTGTTTTATCTTTTAAAGCTTCTTGACTTTGACTTTTGACTAGGACACCGGGAAGTCTGTTATTATCATGGTGGAGGGAGCCGAAGTACTCGGAAAGAACCATCAGGCAAATCGGCGGAAACAGACAAACCGAAGAGATATCGTTTGAGTGATCTCCAGGTCAAACTGGGGCGACCTACCGACGCCCCCATTATACACATTATGCATGTCTAGTGCTATGGAACTCAGTGAGAGGGTGAAAAACGCCCTACGGACTTGCCAAATTTTCCAAGGTTCAATCCGAAGATCGAACCAGGACCCTTTAGCATTGTAGCCTAACGCGTTAACCACTAGGCCACGGTCCCACACAACTAATTAGACATCACAGGTCCGTCAAACAGCCTGTGGGCTATTCGACCGGGTCTGCCATGATACCCCGCCACGATTCACAAAATTTCTAAGTGAAAAGGGCATAACTCCATAACTATGTGTACCGCTGAACCCAAAATTACACTTGGCATGCGTTTTGTTGTAAACAATTTACAAACCAAGTTTGAAGACAGTATGTTATTCCATTCACAAGTTATGAGTAGGAAACCCTAAAATTTGCAAAAGAAGTATGGCCAGTAAGGCGTGAATTTTATTCATATGTTGGGTCATTTTCAGAATATGTTCAAACATTGTAGAAAATCATTTAAGGTGGTGTCTGGTGAGTGTTCTTATTAGATATAAATTCAATATATTCCACACTTGTATGTTTTCTTACTTTTTGGTAGTCGAACATGGGCCTTTTTTGGCTGTAAATAGCATTTTGTGTCTATTTTTGGCTATTTTACAGTGTTTTGAGTGATGGTACTACTCCAAGGACATTGAGAACCAAAACCAATTTTTTGATGTGAATGTATAAACATTTGCCCATTCAAATGGCAATTTTTTATTTTGGTTCTGCGTGTCCTATACAACGAATTTTATTAAAAACCTTCAAAAATTGTCAAAATCTGCCAAAATTACATTCAAATGGCAAGTTTGGTGGTCGAAACATTAATCCGAATGTACGAAAATGCCTTTAAAATGATGTTGTTTTGATAGTGTATATAACATATGACTTGTAAAACCAGTTTTCGAAAAGAAAAAATGAATTTTCAAAATCAGTATGCTGAGTGAAAGGGAAAAAGTACGTACGTCTTTCAAAGTTTCAAGGGGCATAACTCCAGAACCCCTTGGACCTCTGAACCAAAAATCGAACTTGACCTGAGGTTTGTGGTAAACAATTTACATACCAAGTTTGAAGACCTTGTTATATTTCGTTCACAAGTAATCAGTGAGAAACCCTAAAATTCGCAAAATTTCAAAGTTTTCAAGGGGCATAACTCCTGAACCCCTTGGACCTCTGAACCTAAAATCCGATTGACCCGAGTTTTGTGGTAAACAACTTGCATACCAAGTTTTGAAGACCTTGTGTCAATTCGTTCACAAGTTATCAGTCGGAAACCTTCGGGGACAGACGGACGGACGGATGGACACACGACTGAGGGTATCAGATAATACCTCGCCACTTCGTGTGGCGGGGTATAAAAAGTTTATGACGGTCATTTCAAGTTATCTTACCACAGAGCTTATTCTCAAAAGATGATTTTTTTCATATATTAACTAAGTTTTCCCACCCATATTGTTTTATAATTCTCCTTAAAATCATTAGGAACCTTCTTTTGATCAACTCTAACACTGTGCATAAAACCTAAAATTCTGTGATGGTCATTTCAAGTTATCATACAACTTATTCTAAAAAGATGCACTTTTTCATATAAAAACTAAGTTTTTTCAATTTTTTTTTCTGATTTTCCTCAAAATCAAAAGGGAGCTTCCTTTGGTCAAGACCAACCTTGTGTATCAAAATCAAATCTCTGGAGGCAATCTCAATTTATTGTACGGCATACACATGTACAGCTAATTCTCAAAATATGCACTAAAAATTGTTTTTGTACTTTCCTAAAAAAACAGAAGGAAGCTTCCTTTGGTCAAGTTCAACTTTGAGTATCAAATCACAAAAATCCCTGATGGAAATCTTAAGTTATCATACGACATAGAGCTAATTTTCGAAATATGCACTTTCATATAAAAACAAAGTTCCCCCCCTCCCCAAAAAAAAATCATTTTCCGATTCTATTCAAAAGGAAAGAGAGCTTCCTGTGGTCAAGTTCAACCTTAAGTATCAAAATTATTAAAATCCCTGAAGGCAATCTTAAGTTATCGTACAACATATTGCTTATTTTCAAAATATGCCCTTTTTCATATAAAAACGAAGTTTTTTCCCAAAAATTATTTTCCGAAAACATAGAAAGCAGCCACAGCCTGCGAAGCTCACCTCGTTGCACAGCATTCACATGTTGCACATGTCAGTAACCAGAAATGGACTATAATCATTTGTTTAAACATATTCAGTCATGCGTAAAATGATGGTCAGTAACAGCATCCGAAGCATGCATTGTTGTTGTCATCCCAAAACGCATCATACACACCAGTATGGTTGATGTGGGCCATGTAAGTAAACGGGAATGGACTTTAACCATTCTACCTAACCAAGTCGCTCATGCGTGAAATGTAGGTCAGAGACAGCATCTGAAGCATGCATTCGAGTCCTCATCCCAAAATGCATCATATATACCAATATGGTTGATGTGGGCCATGTCAGTAAGGGGGAAGGGACTTAAACCATTCTACCTAACTAAGTCGCTCATGCGTAAAATGTAGGTCAGAGACAGCATCCGCAGCATGCATTGTTGTTGTCATCCCAAAATGCATCATACATACATGGTTGATGTGGGCCATGTCAGTAAGCGGGAAGGGACTTTAACCATTCTACCTAACCAAGTCGCTCATGCGTAAAATGTAGGTCAGAGACAGCATCCGAAGCATGCATTCCAGTCCTCATCCCAAAATGCATCATACATACCAATATGGTTGATGTGACGCAGACGCCGACGCGGACGCTAGGGGTATCACATAAGCCCCCCTCACTTCGTGAGGTGAGCTAAAAATGAAAGGGAGCTTCCTTTGGTCAAATTCAACTTTGACTAAAAACTAGAGAATGTGTCTGTAAGACACGGATGCCCCGCCAATAAAGTTATCGCAACAGATTAACTCAAGTCAATCATTCAAAATTAGTTCCCTGTCACTGATTGTGATGAAATCAAAAATTTAACCAAAGTCATTCAACCATAAGATGTGGGTCATGGTCATCCAATTGTTGCTAAAATGGGCAGATCTCTTTTAGCTGAATGTTACAGTGAAATATTACGATGCTACAATACATAGTTGTTGAGAAATAGAACACAAAACTTAACCATGTTTGGTTACATTTGGCCAAGCGGTTTCAGAGGAGAAGATTTTTGAAATTGTTGATGGACGGATGACGGACGCAAAGTGATGACAATAGCTCACCTGGCCCTTCGGGCCAGGTGAGCTAAAAAGCAGTTAATTAAATATTGATTGCATTGTTGTTGATCACCAATAAAAATTAAATGATATTTAAATGTAGTGAAGACAAACAAGTAATCGAGTACTCGCTCGGAAAACTTTTGAGTAATCGAGTATTAAATCTTGTCCGAGTTGACATCCCTTATTTTAAGTAACAGCAGCCATGTTGTTTCATCTTCAGACTAATCAAACACAAGACTGCATCCCCTTATGATGATTCAGGCCATATTTAATTACAATTGGCAAACAGTTTGAGGGGAAGATTTTCTAAATTGCTGACAAACAAAAGACAGACACAAAGTCATGACAAAAGCTCACATGGCCGTTTAGTCCAGGTGAGCCAATAAATACACAGGTATAAACGAGGACGCGTTTTTGATGAAAATAACGTGCGTAAGCTTCATCACGTACATGATGAAAATCACGCGCGTTTATTTCATCATCCATCGGATGAAAAAAACGCATTTGTTGAGAATTAGTTGCGCAAATTTCATCTACCAAGTGATGAAAGAAACGCGCGTGTTTTGCATCATCCTCGTTAGAGTGAAAACACGCGCGTTTAATTCATCACCTATATGATGAAACACACGTTTGAGTCTAGCCTGGGATCCCGACCCATGCTGACTATCGCGCAGTTAGGACAGGTTTGACCAGGCTAGTTTGAGTGAGAAATTAGTTGCGCAAATTTCATCAACTAAGTGATGAAAAAAACACACGTGTTTTGCATCATCCTCGTTAGAATGAAAACACGCGCGTTTAATTCATCACCTATATGATGTTACACACGTTTCAATTGAGAAATTAGTTGCGCAAATTTCACCAACCAAGTGATGAAAGAAACGCACGTGTATTGCATCATCTTCGTTAGAGTGAAAACACGCGCGTTTAATTCATCAACTACATAATGAAACACATGTGTAAGATGAGAAATCAGTTGCACAAATTTCATCAACCAAGTGATGAAGCAAACACGCGTGTTTTGCATCATCCTCGTTACAGTGAAAACACGCGCGTTTAATTCATCACCTATATGATGAAATACACGTTTGAGTTGTGGAATCAGTTGTGCAAATTTCATCAACTAAGCGATGAAAGAAATGCGCGTGTTTTGCATCAGAGAGATTAATGATATTGGTTGTTATTGAGAGGGATAGAGAGATATTATATAAGTTATCATGCATTAAGCCAACTAACATTATTATTTAGATAGTGTCGAAAATCGTTGAACGGCAAGCAGCCTTCAACCATTTTCGACACTATCTAAAATAATCATATTAGTTGGTTCAATGCATGATAAGATTTTTGTGCGGTTATGCAAACCTTAGTAAGAAAACGATAATTACAAAATGACCTACATTTAACTACACGATTATACACATAAACGCTATGTCGACTGACCGCGTAAACTGGACAATACACAACCGAATGATGTATTGATTTTCATGTTGTATAAAGTTTGAATGGCGTTTTCGTAATATATGGAGCGAAAACCTTTGTAATATACATGTTATTCCAAGTATAGATGTATTTCACATTTTATTATCCCCGCACTTTCGAAGAAAGTTCGGAGATAATGTTATACCCTCCGTCTGTCCGTCCGTCCGTCCGTCACACTTTTCTTGTGACTCAAACTCCTCCTACATTTTTGGATTTAGGGATTTAATTTTGTTGTAGAATTGTTGCATATGGTCTGCAGATGCGCAATAAGCTTTCGGATTTTCGATATTGGTCTTGGTGCAAACAAGAGGCCCCATGATGTCAATTTTTACACATGTGGCATGTGACACAAACTCCTACATTTATGGATTTAGGGATTTAATTTTGTTATAGCATTGTTGCATATAGTCTGTAGATGCGCAATAAGCTTTCGGATTTTTGGTATTGGTCTTGGTGCAAACAAGAGGCCCCATGATGTCAATTTTAACAAAGACTCAAAGATGTGGATTAGACACATGTGGCATGTGACCCAAACTCCTCCTACTTTTTTGGATTTAGGGATCAAATCTTTATGCAGAATTGTTGCATATAGTCTATAGATGGACGTTTTAAATATCCCCAAGAAACTCCATGACCGTCACCGTAACATCACTGAAAGATATGACGTGTCGATGCCCAAAATTTTCAACTTGATTCAAGTGTTTTTGACTATAAAGATTTTGACTTTATCCTAGATTGACTCGATTATAGTGTGACGGGTGCTGTTAATAGAGCAGAACATGCTTGCCCTTCAGGAGCATCTGATAACATGCTTGCCCTTCAGGAGCATCTGATCTAACATCCCATTGGTTTTGATAATTGTGTTTTTATTTCTACGTTTTGTAGCTGTCTAGTGCCTTTGTTTTCCTGTGTTTTCGTTTTGGCCATGTCTCTTTGACTTCGATTTTTGTATTTACCAATCCTTGGATCCCTATACTGCCGTTGTTTTATTACTAACCTTTGACCTCTGATCATTCAATGACATTTGTTATTTCGTTGCTTCGACGTTGCTTGTTAGTTCTTTAGTTTTTGTAGCTTTTGTATAATGTTCTGTTTGTTTCGTCCTCGCCATTTACGTCGTCTCTCGGTGTGTGATCCTAATATTGCAAAGTACTTTGCATTGATACTCGGTATTCATTTGGATATTTATTCTAGGATTCATGCTCCCGTGGTTTGTTCTTGGAAAAGATATTAAGTATAAAATCATGCCGAATGTGTCTTACTCAAATGTCGTCCATAGGGAACTTGTACGAAATACCCCCTTAACAATCAAAACAAAACAAACAAACCAAATAAAATAAATATATATAAAAACAAGCAAAAAACAAAAACGAAACAATAGAAAGAGACGAGATAAAAGCACATGTGTTCACTCTAACGAGGATGATGCATAGCACGCACGTTTATTTCATCACTCAGTTGATGAAATAATCAACTCAAACGTGTGTTTCATCATATAGGTGATGAATAAACTGCGCGTTTTCACTTTACAAGGATGGTGCAAAACACGCGTGTTTCTTTCAGAACTAAGTTGATGAAATTTGCGCAACTAATTTTGCAATAGATGCGTGTATTTCATCATATAGGTGATGAATTAAACGCGCGTGTTTTCACCGGCTCTAACGAGGATGATGCGAAACACGCGCGTTTCTTTCATCACTTAGTTGATGAAATTTGAGCAACTAATTTTGCAAAAGATGCGTGTATTTCAACATATAGGTGATTTTTCACTCTAACGAGGATCATACAAAACACGCGCGTTTCTTTCATCGCTTAGTTGACGAAATTTGCGCAACTGTTTTCACAACAGATGCATGTATTTCATCATTCAGGCGATGAAATAATCACGCGTTTTCATTCTAACGAGGACGATGCAAAACATGCGCGTTTCTTTCATCTTTAATTTCTTCGGTCAAACGTGTGTTTCATCAATGACTTATAGGTGATGAATTAAACGAGCATGTTTTCACTCTAACGAGCATGATGCAAAACACGTACGTTTCATTTCACCACTTTGTTGCTGAAATTTGCGCAACTAATTTCTTCACTCAAGCGCGTTTTTCATCATATTGGTGATGAATTAAACGCACGTGAATTTCATCATGTAAGTGATTACTTTACGCACGTAGTTGATGAAATTTGTGCATCTAATTTCTCAACAAATGCGTTTTTTTCATCTGATGGGTGATGAAATAAACGCGCGTGATTTTCATCATGTACGTGATGAAGCTTACGCACGTGATTTTCATCAAAAACGCAGTCACTTTTATAGCTCAAATACAGCCAATCACAGAGATGCAGGCCATGGTTTTTCTTTTGACATCAGTAAATACAGGCATGATAATCAAACAGATGAAATTGATAATTGACATTAGTTAACTTAAATATCACACTGTTTTGAGTTTTTATTTGTATCAATCAATTTTGTCACATTAAACACCCTGAAAGTTAATTTATCAATAACTCTGCATCATAACCCCAGACATAAAAAAATCTACATAATCAATGAAGGTATGGAGTGTTTGTAACTGATTGCAACATTGTGATTTGTATATCCACTATCTGCCAAGTGCTAATTGATGAGATCATTATTATAGTCTAAACAATAGATGTGATCCCGATACAGAAATTATTACTGTAATAAAATCAATAATGTTTGTTACAGTAATCATGATTTTTTCAACAATCGCATATATTGCTTGACTACAATAATGATCTCGTCGATTCGCACTTGGCCGATAGTGATATCAGTTTCTTAATCCACACACTATTTGTTTTATAAGTGAAATCCAAATTTAGTGCTGCACATCTTAATTTGAAAATTTTTACCTTGAAAAATTTTGAAGGTTTTTTGAAATTCAGACAAGAATAAACAGCTGCACCAAGAGCGCATGATACGCCCCTCCCCACTTTAAAGCAAACTGATTAAATGATTCTTGAAATTAAAAACTCCATATGAACAAACATAACAAGGGACTTCTGATATGTATCAATTATTTCATCTTATGTTAAACAGTCAAAAATGTATATTGGTTTAGGGGTAGTAATGTCTTAAAATAAAAGAATATTATTAATGTGTAGACAGAAATTGCAATTTCATACTTTTTTGAAATAACTCTGGAACGAAAAATCCGACGACAAAATAAAACAATAGGAAGCTTTCTTCCATCATACCCAACAATCCTGCAAAGTTTCAAGAAAAATGTTCAAAGCATTCTCTAGTTAAGAGTACGACATGTGGACGAAAACTGCAATTTCAAGCTTTTTTGAAATAATCAAAGTCCCATAACTCTGGAACGAAAAATCCGACGACAAAATAAAACGATAGGGAGCTTTCTTCCGTCATATCCAACAATCCTGCAAAGTTTCAAGAAAAATGTTCAAAGCGTTCTCTAGTTAGAGTACGACGTGTGGATGGACGGACAGACGGACGGACACCGGTATACCATAATACGTCCCGTCAAAGACGGGCGTATAAAAATCTGTCATACACTTGCCTGAAAGGACAAGAAGGTAAATCTTTTTTTAAGTAGAGCCCTGTATACACATTTCTTCCATGGAACGATGTTGAACAGCAAAGTGCTGCAAACTTAAACAGTGAGGATACCACACTTACAGACTCAAGGAAAGACCGCCTCACTAATATCACTAGATGGATGAGCTACAGACTTCACACCATCAGAAGCAACTTGCTGACTGTAGTAGCTGGATAGACCTCTCAGAATCTCAGTGCATTGCCATCTTATTTTTCCAGTTCTATGTGTAATTTTTCTACACAGTTCCCCAGCTGGTGGAGTAATATACTTAGGCAATAAGAAACAAGCTATAAACATATATCATTCACCTGTCACTTGTTGTTATTGAGTAAAATTTGAAAAATTTCATATGGTCCCTAAGAGACCAAAAAATTAGAGTAAAAGTTGAAAAAAAAATGTGCCATACTGTCATGTAGTAACCAATACCAAGATATAAATTAAATATCATTGAGTTATCACTGATAGTGATGTAAAAACTCAAGTTTAAAACAGAGAAACTAGTCTAATCAGTAAAACTTTACATGGTCAATAGAATGTGAACTTGAGGCCAAGGTCAAAAGCCATATGGCAGACTGGCATGTACTAACCAAACCAACCTATATACCAAATATTGACCTACCACTTCTGATCACATCACAAAAAGTTAAACTGTGCACTGGACCATGAAATTTAGGTCACAATCCCATGATTTTTGAGTCTACCTGATAGGGTTTGAAGTAAGCTATATATGGGCCAAATATTATTTTCCTACATCAAACAGTTCAATGAATTATAAGTCCCCTTTGTCACTACAGTTAGCAAGTCTACGTCTTAAACCCACAATTTTCATCAGTCAAGGTAACAAGAGGCTCCCAA
Organism: Modiolus philippinarum; assembly: GCA_002080025.1. Classification (NCBI taxonomy): domain Eukaryota; kingdom Metazoa; phylum Mollusca; class Bivalvia; order Mytilida; family Modiolidae; genus Modiolus; species Modiolus philippinarum. The sequence goes on along the minus strand of MJUU01037424.1, from coordinate 35,476 downwards.
GAGCCTGTATCACTCACCTGGCCCTTGATTCATATAGACATTTTATGTTAAAGAGCCCATATATATAGTTAAACTATAGTTCCAATATGCCTGATTAGTTCAAGGGGAGAAGACCTCCGTTAGTGTTTCCCAAGGGGTCCAATGTTAAACTACCTTCCATGCTGGCAGCCATCTTGGATAAAGTGAAAATGAAAAAAAAAAGTTTTCTATTCAAGGGTCCAGATAAAAACTATTTTGTCCAAGTTTGGTTACATTGGCTCTATAGTTTTAGAGAGGATCTTTGAATGTGTTTTCCCATAAGATCCAATGAGTTCCCTGCTGGCGGCCATTTTGAATGTAGCAGGAACATGAAAATCTTTTTGCAATGGACCACCCAAGTACTATTATGGCCAAGTTTGGTTCCAATTGACTCAGTAGTTTCAGAAAAAAGATCTTTGAATGTGTTTTTCCATGTGGTCCAACATTAAAACTATGTTTCCCGCTGACGGCCTTCTATGATATAGGAAGAGGGCTTTATATAATGCTGTTATAACTTGTGCCCGATCCCTTGGCTTTATTTGCAATAAAATGTTTAGTTCAGTAATTTGACCTGAAAAACAACCTTTTTACAAGGGAAAACCCAAAGACTATTGTGGCCAAGTTTGGTTCCTATTGACCCAGTAGTTTCAGAGGAGATCTTTTAATGTGTTACCCATTGGGTCCAAATGTTAAAACAATGTTTCCCACTAGCGGCCATTTTGGAAGATATAGAGCGAACCTGAAAAACACCTTTTTTGTAAGGTAGCACCCAAGGACTATTGTGGCAAAGTTTGGTGCCAATTGACTTTGTAGTTTTCAGAGATCTTTGAATGTGTTTCCCCATAGGGTCAAATATTAAAACTACGTTTCCTGCTGGAAGCCATCTTGGATATAGGGCAGACCTGAATAAAGGGCTACGCCGAGCGCAGCATGATACGACCGCAGCATGTCGACCACTGAAATTTGAACAAGTGTATTTTAAAGTGAATGTGGACACAGTATGGAGCTTGACAGTAATTTGATGGACACATTAAGAAAAATTGCAATTCTGGCCCCTTTGACCCCTTATAGCTCGGAAATGGTAATAGCAATGCTAATTCTGTTGACATACTACCAAAAGCTTACAACAAAACAAATCCATAGAATAAATCCTATCAAAATCTGATGAAAAATAAAGATTTCACACATTTCTAAAAATTGCAATTTTGGGCCCTTTGACCCTTATAGCTTGAAAACAGTAAGAGCTATGACAAATCCGTTGCAATACCACTGAAAGCTGACAATAAGAGGAATCTAAAGAAAAAAATCCCATCGAAATCCGATGATAAATAAAAATTTTAGATAATCAGCATATTTGCAATCTTGGCCCCGTTTTGCCCCTCATAGCTCGGAAAGGAACCAAGTTAACAAAAATCTGATGGTGCAGTGCTGGTTAATTTTTCTTAAGGAATCCATTGCAAAAAACTGCATCAAAATCGAACTAAAAATTAAAAAAATAAAATTTTTGAGATTCCCCCCTTTAGGGCCCCATTTAGCTCATGAACGGTACATGCGATGTGAAATCCGTTTACACACTACAGATTGGAAATTTAATAAGGAGCACACTGAAAGAAACCCCATCAAAATCTGATATATAATAAATATTCTACAGCTCAATATATGAAAACACCCAATTTGGCCCTTTTTGGCCCTTTTTTCAAAAACGGGCGGGGCTACAATACCCAAAACCAATCCCAGCCTTCCCTTTGTGCCAAGGAACATTGTGTTAAAATTTCATAAGGATTGGTCAACTAGAACTCAAGTTGTCACATGGAAACGAAGTGTCCACAGACGCCTACGCCACCACCGACGCTGACGCCGCCGCCGACGCCGCCGCCGACGCCGCCAGTTTCATACCAATATACGACCTCAAAAAGTTTTTTGCGGTCGTATAAAAACATGTTTTTTAAGGGACCACCCTAGGACTATTGTGGCCAAGTTTGGTTCCAATTGGCTACCTAGCTTCAGAGGAGAAGATCTTTGAATGTGTTTCCAAGTTGCATACAAACAGACTACTTAAGCAAGGGTACATTACCAAAAACTTAGTCATCACTACATAAGTTTTAGGGCCGACATCACCATCTTGTGGATCGTTATGGGATATCTGTTTCCCAGATGACAACAGATCTTTCCCTCCACAACTAAAGTCTGTTTTTCCTCTATCAGAGTTGACTTTACTATCAGAGTTGACATGCTCAACACGGAGGGTGTCTTATAAGAAGCAGGAGATGCTTACTCCACCAGTACACCTGATCTCACCCATATTTTTTATTGGGTCTGTGTGTTCATCTGTATATGTCTTCATTTTTCTTTTTGTCCTGTACTCAGGTGGTGTACTTGTTTCGTAGTGTTTCCGAAGTTGCCTTTGTCCATGGATTGTTTGTTCTTTTGACTGACTGTTCAGTTCTCACTTACTTTCCCATAGGGTCCCATGTTAAAACTATGTTTCCCGCTGGCGGCCATGTTGGATATAGCGTGAACCTAAAAAAACACTTTTTTTTTGTAAGGGACCACCCAAGGACTATTGTTGCCAAGTTTGGTAACAATTGGCTAAGTAGTTTTAGAGAAGATCTTTGAACATGTTTTCCCATAGGGTCCAATGTTTAACTATGTTTCTTGCTGAGAGTCATCTTGGATATTGCACAGACCTGATAAACACCTTTTTGTAAGGGATCATCCAAGGACTATTGTGGCATCATATATTTTTGTTCAAAATGCAACTTCCAAGTACAGATTGTACATCCTGAAGTTTCAAAACTTTACGAGACTTACAGACCCTATTTTGGTACCAACTAAAAGCACTTATCATAAGAAATCAACAAATAATGTATACATGTACATGTACAAAATGCCACCTTTCCCCTGAATTTCTATTCTCAGATGCATACAGTTGAATTTTAATAAACATGTATAAGAATTCTAAGTTGTTGTATACAGTTTTAATAGTATTTACAACATACATGTACAAATAAATTAATCTTTTATACAAAATGTCATATCCTTTATCTTCTCTGTATTAAAATTCTTTCCACAGTATGAGATGTCAACTTTTGATCTTTGGGTTCATCTTTAATATCCAATCTACAGTCTCCTGAAGTAATGTCATACTGTAATGGCTGAAAACATATAGTAAATAGTGAATACAACAAGAACTGGAGGAGCTTTTCCTAGACACTAGGACCACCTATTATGTGGCAATTCAAAATTTACCATAAAAGAATGAAATGTCATTTTTGAGAGAAAAATTTGTGGATTTGAAAGTTAAATTTCAAGACAAAAATTTCATCATTCTGAACTTTAGGCCAAAAAAAACTAGATGTAACTGTGGCCTGATGGGCCACAAATTTATACCCCCCGCTTCTTGTTGATGATCCTACCCTGCACAGTTACAGACGTAGAAACGTACCATGGGGGGTACTCCAATAGTCCACCGTAACTTTGAGGCAACTTAAAATAAGAGGAAGGCACAGAGAAATCCTTTGATAATACATAGACTCATTAGAACTATTTATCAGAGAGATATTTTGCTACTCAATAGGGAAAATGTTGGGGAAACCTTTTTAGCCTACCTTTTAAATTTTCAATATAGACTCTAAGTAGGAGAAATCTACAAAGTGCTGTAACTGTGTTAAAAATTTATGAATCAATCTGAAAATAGGAGGTGCACAAGTACTTATAGTTACTAACATTCTGACAAAATTTGAAAAGTCAATTTAGAAAGGTTCCCGAGATAAGCTTTGGACAAATTTTCAATATAGACTCTAAGTAGGAGAAATCTACAAAGTGCTGTAACTTTGTTTTGTTAAAAATTTATGAATCAATCTGAAAATAGGAGGTGCACAAGTACTTATAGTGACTAACATTCTGACAAAATTTGAAAAGTCAATTCGCAAAGGTTCCGGAGATAAGCTTCGGACAAATTTTAATTATAGACTCTAAGTAGGAGAAATCTACAAAGTGCTGTAACTTTGTTAAAAATTTATGAATCAATCTGAAAATAGGAGGTGCACAAGTACTTATAGTTACTAACATTCTGACAAAATTTGAAAAGTCAATTCAAAAAGGTTCCCGAGATAAGCTTTGGACAAATCTTCGGACAAATTTTCAATTTAGACTCTAAGTAGGAGAAATCTACAAAGTGCTGTAACTTTGTTAAAATTTAATGAATAAATCTGAAAATAGGAGGTGCACAAGTAATTATAGTTACTAACATTCTGACAAAATTTGAAAAGTCAATTCAGAAAGGTTCCCGAGATAAGCTTCGGACAAA
>MJUU01037424.1:20739-30905 GCA_002080025.1 Modiolus philippinarum | reverse complement strand
GGAAAAAAAAAAAAAAAAAAAAAAAAAAAAAGGTGTGTTTACGGTCACCTGACCTAACTTTTAGCCTCCGACCCTACCTTTTTTAATCATCAAAATTTTGTCAAACACCCATTTTTGTCCCGATGCACAAGAACTGTGAAGTTTTGATGCAAAAACCCTTCCGCGCGAGGTAAATATAAGGTAGAAACACGTTTTTCAAGTCAATGACAACAAGATGACCCAGATTTCGCAACTTCCAGTTTGGGTGCATACTAGATTGGTACCGGACCGGAGAAAACACGAAAAAAATCTGGATTATCGCTGATTTAACAAATAAAATAAAAATTATTGAAAAAAAAAAATTTCCGACCGACCGACCCTTATTTTTTTCAGTTTGTGACGGTAAACTCATATATTTTTTTTTGGTCTTTCAGTAAAAATTCAAAGTCCTGTTAAACAGGAAGTTGATATCAGACGACATTTAAAATTGCTTAAAACCCACAAATCACCACACAAAGGAGCATACCAAATTTCAAAAGAATCCCTTCAAGCAGAGTGGAGAATTTTTTGACGAAAAAATATCGGAAGGAATGACAGAGGGACAGACGGCCGGATGGACGGACAAGGGTATTCCAATATACCACCCACTCCTTGAGTGGGGTATAAAAAGTATGTACAAATACATGTTTTGGTTTACACTTCAAAGAGAACTGCTTCTACAAATTTACAATGAAAATCTCCTTTTCTGTTGAAGACAGTACAGACAGCAATGTTCTTATCTGATATTTACATCACAAATGTTGGAAGACCGCCTTTATAATTTGCAACGATGGTATGATAAGCTTTTAATATAGTGAGAACATTCTCCTTTCCTATTATGATATTTCAACATTAAAAATTGTTAATTATTTCCAATAATTTCAGTATTTTGATGATAACAATTATTTTTTTTACATTGAACTGTTTTTTTTTTTTTTTGGAATGCAAACGCTAAATACGGAATAGAGGAACTGCCCTCATTTTTCAGAATTATCAGGGTAATCTGGAATGGTTGGCAACTGTGACACATGATAAAATGCTTCTAGGCCATGCTTATACTGATGTTCAAAAATGATGTTTTCTTATAGGGTCTCAATTTCAACCATATTTTCCAACTGACAATCATTGAAATGAGCAATTTGTAGGACCTTCCATACATCCTTACAGTACAGTTTAATTATATTTTCTTCCCTAGTTTCAGAGCAGAGGCTGGAAAATGATTATCTAATATATGCCAATGACAAACTATATTTTGTGCTGGTGGTCATGCTATTTATCATAGACATAGACGGTCCAATAATCTCTATGTGAAAGAATGGACCTCTTCCAAATAAGGTCAAAGTCAAACAATGTCATGCTAATGGTAATCTAAAATGAAGTGTTGTGCAATCTGTAAGACTTCATTTTAAAGAGAAAAATCTAAGGACTATTATGACTGAGCTTGGTAATATTTTGTTCATTATTTTCAGAGAATATCTATGAATTGTGTACCCATTTAGACCAATGTTAAACTGTGCACTATTGGCAGCCAATTTTCAAGGGGACAACTCAAGGTTTTTCGTAACCAGCTGGTTCCAACTGGTCTGAGAAAACCTTTGACGGAAAGTTTACAACAAATGCTTTATATTGATTACCAAAGCTAATCTACTCAGTATAAATTAAGTATATATACAGTGCTCCCTCGTTATACCCCACTCTTAAATGGCAGTCACTCACTTATTGCCACCCATTTTCAAGGTCCATTTTCAAAAAAAAAAAAAACATAACAAAAAAACTGCATACTTTCTATGTGATTTATTCACTAACTCATTGCCAAAATTTTCCCCAGTCCCAAAGGTGGCATTATAACGAGGGTGCACTGTATGATGTAAAACTTAGTAGTAAGTCTTCCAGGGAAGACATGTGTTGCCTGCGTAATAACAAATAATATTCTAACTTCTGTCAAACAGGAACTAGTTATGTGAGAGATCCCAAACTATTACACTGTAAAGGTCTCCATACTGTTACTCCATATTGAATTGCAGAAGGCTTGGATGCATAGTTGATAGGAAAATTATGACAGAAATTTTTTGTGACTCGGATCAGCAAAAAAATATTCTTTGTAAAACAGGAAGTGGTCATGTGAGAGATCCAAAACTCTGTTACACAGTACAGGTCTCCATACTGATACTCCATGCCAAATTGCAGAAGGCTTGGATACATGGTTCCGGAGAAAAATGCGACAGAAATTTTTTGTGACGCCAATCGGCAAAAAATATTTTATGTTCCGTCAAACAGGAAGTGGGCATGAAAGAGATCTCAGACTCAATAACACGGTATAGGTCCCCATACTGATACTCCATACCAAATTGCAAAAGGCTCTGATACATAGTTACTGAGAAAAACATGACAGAAATTTTCTAGACACAAAAATTTTCTTAGTTCCGTCAAACAGGAAGTTGGTATGTGTGAGATCTGAACCTCTGTTACACGGTATAGGTCCCAAAATTGACACTCAATACCAAATTGCAAAAGGCTCCCATACATAGTTCCTGAGAAAAATGTTACACAAATTTTTGTGACGCCTACGACGGATATTGATCCCTATATGTCGCAACTGCGTGAACGCAGGCAACACAACCATTGACTGAAAACTTTTTAACAATCAAATTTATAGTCTCTTTTACATATCCCTAGCAATTCCTTAATACACATCCGAACAATTCCTTAATACACATACCTTGCTATTCCTTAATACACATCCTAACAATTCCTCACTACACATGCCTTGCTATTCCTTAATACACCTCACAATTCCTTAATACACATACCTCGCTATTCCTTAATACACATCCTAACAATTCCTCACTACACATACCTTGCTATTCCTTTAAATGTCCTTAATTTCTGTGCAAACTCATTGATATCCATTGTATTGACAAAATTACCAGCACACTGACAATACCTGGCCATGTTACCTTCTTTTACCTTAAACAGACAAGATGAAGGCAATATATTTATAAAGATCAAGAGTACAAACAGCCTCATAGTAAAGTATACATTTTTTTGAAGTACTGAACAACAGGAATTTATCTAACAATAGTTTTGTCTGGTGAAAATTTTTTCCATAGTTTACCATATGTATTGTCTGTTTGATTTCTATAGACCCACCATAAAAAATTAATTAAAAATCCAAATTTATTTTTTTCACATTTTTCTCTTCATATATCTTTTGAATGCACTCATACGAACTCTGACTATTAGTTTCAGAATTTTTTCTCCCATAATTAAAAAGATGCCCATTAGCTGCCTATGTTAATTTATTTTTCTATACATGATTTTCACAGACTGAGTTAATGTAGAAGAACCAATGGCCCTTCCTGTGTAAATAAAAATAAAAACATGTGGCATTTATGTAAATTTCAAAGAACATGTGACTAGCCATTTAAATATTATACATGTTTCAATAGGTAAACAATGAATAGAGATGTCCATTTCAGTACAAAATCTATATTTAGACTTGTCACAGACTACTGACTCAAAAGTAGACAATAAAAGATTTAAACTTTTAGTATATATTTATGTAAACTTGTCTTTAATTATAAGGTGAAACCGTTGAATTTTGATACATTTCTTAGTTTCCACTGAATGTTGAATTGTCCTTTCACTAAATACTTTTACATTAAAACAACCACAAGGGAAAGAGAAATAAATATGTGCACTAAATAAAACAATTTCTGCCAAATACATTCAATAGTCATTTATTTAATCACTATTTCTGAAATGTTTTGAAATGTATTTACTTGAAAAATCTACTAAGTACATTGTTTGTATTTACGTATAAGGCACTAGCTTCTACCTCTTTAATACTTTGAAAAAAGCATGAAAATCTAGCCCAACTCATGCTCAAGTTAAGATGCTCTGACTCTAGTTTATTTTTCTCAACCATATACTTTATGTCCCTTTCAAAAATATATGAAAAAATTAAATACATGCTAAAAGTTCAATCTTTAAATTACTATTGATTTTAATTTCCACTGTCAGTAATCTGTGACAAGTCTAAATATAGATTTCATACTGAAATGGACATCTCTATTCATTGTTTACCTATTGAAACATGTATAATATTTAAATGGCTAGTCACATGTATTTTGAAATTTACATAAATGCCACATGTTTTTATTTTTGTTTACACAGGAAGGGCCATTTGTTCTTCTACATTAACTCCCTCTGTGAAAATCATGTATAGAAAAATAAATTAACATAGGCAGCTAATGGGCATCTTTTTAATTATGGAAGAAAAAATTCTGAAACTAATAGTCAGAGTTCGTATAAGTGCATTCAAAAGATATACGAAGAGAGAAAGGTGAAAAAATTAAATTTGGATTTTTAATTAATTTTTTATAGTGGGTCTATAGAAATCAAACGGACAATAGTGACTGGCAGTTGTGTTGGATCAGGAACAGGTGAAAATCAAATGTGCAAGCAAAGCCCCACATTTATACATCACATTTTATGATGTAGGATGGCAAATACATTATATTAAATCAATAGAACATGCTGTTGTAAAGCTCAGTAAAAATTGTCATAAAGAAAATGCTCCTTTAGAGGAACACTTAATAAACTGAACCCATACCACTTCCATAATTTAGATCATATTTACCCCTTGACATTTAGTACATGTCAGATCCTGTAAAACAAAACCCATGGACTTGCGATGGACTGCATCAAGAAGATTCTGTTCTATCTCTCTAATATCATACTTATTGTGGCACTGTACACATGACCAGGGAGACCTGAAAATAAATATACATTTTATTTGAGGGGTCTCCTGCCCATTCAAAGTGCATTTAAAAAATAACAAGAGGCCCTAATATTTTTTGTCGAGTCAGAATATCAATAGCACTTTTTGTTGAGCTTTTCAAAACTTCATTCTTTTAAGTTGGTTGAATTTGCTTCTAATGTTTCAGAGATGATCGAAATCTGACTTTGCCATAGGGTCCAATATTAAACTATGTTCCTTGCTAGTGGCCTTGTTTTTACTTGGAATGAAAATAAGGATTCTACAGCCAAATATGCAAACAACGCTTTAATTTAACCCTTTATTCTGAAACAGGCTAGGTCAAGAATCTGAAAGTAAAACTTCAGTTTATGTGTATGCTTAAACTGAGGTTTTTGAGAAAATCATTTAAAAAACCTTGATAATGACCATTCATCTAGAACCAAAAATCTACAGACACCAGCACGGCCAACAATGACAATGCCTGCACCATACTATAAAACTGCAAAATTTTGCAGACATGTAATAAAGAGCTCTTTAAACATAAGTCTCTCTTCTGTATAGTAAACATGTCCCCTTGAAATTAAAGCTAAAACTATGTACAGTATGATATAAATATTACAAAGAACACTAAGAATTAATTTGTACAAGCTAAACGATAAGTGGCCTACCCTGTCCCATCTCTGTCCATGTATGGATCTCGACAAAGGTCAAGGTCTCTTATATGGTTACAATGTTTGCATATGACCTCCGGTAAAACATAAGATAAACATGGATCACGGAAAAATGTGTCTTCTGAAAACTCTCCCATTCCAATCAGTTTGAGTAAATCTCTCTTCATCTTGGTCACCTGTAGGTTTATATTGCTGTCAAGCGACAACACCTAAAATAAACAATCATAGTCAACTTAAATCCTGTAATACAACTTGTATGCATTTGTTAGGTAAACACCATACTATGGAAATTGGCATTAAACAACAACCTTCCAATCATAGTCTATTTTTTTGTTGGTATGTTGAATTTATTAACCCCATACAGATTAATTCACTGTATATCTGATACTAGTACAGTCAAACCTGCATTAAGAGACCACTCAGGGGAGAATGCAAAAGTGGTCTCTTACAGCAGGTGGTCTTTTAACAAAGGTTCATAATATAACTGATTTTTTTTACGCCCCATTCAATATCTGACCCATTTATGGCAAAGATCAATATGTCCTCATTTTCTGTGATTCTCCTTTGTCTTTTTCTATTACTATCAAGCTGTTTATTCATAAGTTCACATTTCGTTTCAAAATACTTTGAATTGGGGTTTTCCTTTGCCTAGATCCTCTGCATCTCTTCAACTTTTCAATTTACATTATTCAATCCCTTTTAAACTCTCCTCTCTTCTCCTTTTAGGAGCCATGTTTGAAACTTTAATTCAATTCTGAGAGAGCTCAAAAGATGAATGAAATAGATTTTTTACTCAATTTTGTTAAATAACATGGAAACTATCACATATTTACAATCTTATTTTTATTTTGTTTACATCCCAATTAATAAACCACGTGATCATGATGTACACCATGAAAATTTTTATAGATCTCAAATCTATTTATTAAGTATTGAAATTGCTAATCTACACAGAAATGCTAAAATTTTTCATTTTTAAAACAGCAACAAACCTTTATGCAAAAATTAAATTATTACTAATAATTTTAAATTATTTTTTCATACCTAAAAGTCAACTTCCGGTTTGCAAAACGAAAATAACAAAAGTATTTGTCCAATATTTTTTGCAAACCGTTATACTAAATAGTTTAACTCTTCGCTAACAGGGTCAAAGTGGTCGTTTGGGAGTAGATTTTGGTGGTCGTTGGTCGCGTTTTACGGGTGGTCGTTGAATGCAGTTAAAATATATAGTAAAATTCATTGGGGGGAATAAAAGTGGTCGTTTACAGCAGGTGGTTGTTTAGTGAAGGTGGTCGTTTGGGCAGGTTTGACTGTAAATTGCAAGTACATGTAAGATGTGTTTTATTTCATAAATAAACACAGTAAGCAGCCACAGCCTACTAAGCTCACCTGGTTGCACAGCATTGTCACATGTTTAACATGTCAGTAAACAGGAATTGACTATAACCAATGTTTCTAACAGAGTCCTTCACAGACAGCATCCCAAGTCATCCCAAAATGCATCATACATACCAATATGGTTGATGTTGGACATGCCAGTAAGCAGGAATGGTATAAACCATTCTACTAAACCCAGTTGCTCATGCATTAAATGTAAGTCAGATACAGCACCTGATGAATGCAGTGCAGTTGTCATTCCATAATGCATCACACATATCAATATGGTTGATGGACCTATCAGTTGATCGCAAAAAGAGAGTCTTTGGCAGTGAGGCCCGGCAAATCCTCGGTCTTGGAGTCAGTCAACCCCGTTAGGCTGTAAGACTTCTCCCAGAGGGAAAGGCTATCTTCCAGACTGGTTTCTGGCTGCCCTAAGACCCAGTAAGTGGTAAAGGACTTAAACCATTCTACCTAACAAAGTTGCACATGCATAAAATGTAGGGCAGAAACAGCATCTGAAGCATCTGAAGCATGCATTCCAGCTTTCATCCCAAAGTGCACCTTGTATTCGACTATGGTTGATGTGGGACATTTCAATTTAAGACATGGACAGGAATAACTGTGTTTTTGTGACTCTATAACAAGACCAATATACAGAAAGCAAATCTGTGACCTGTGCCTTTATTACCTTTCCAGTTGCATCATTTTCAAATTACAATGTAAGTCTCTAAAACATACACATTTCATTGCATTAAAACAAATACATTACCTTACATATAGCCTTGATAAACTCTAGTGCTGGATTCTTCAGAGATAAATGTGATCCTGGAGGCTGAGGGAATTCAGCAGCTATGGTATTCCGACTACCTGATAATTTCTTATTGATTTTCTGTGTAATACTGAAATTGATAAATATTAAATTTTTTTTATTCCAATAAATAAGATTCAGGAGTGGGGATTTTTCATAAATATCTGACAACTTACATAATGTTTTGTGAGTATCTGATAAGGTATATAACTAGAGAATTTTTAGTTCTATCAATATACACCTGAACAATAACTTTTTCTGTTATAAACATGTTTAGAAAATGTCTCGTTTTTTTTTTTTAAAGAATCAATCTTTTTGCACTGTTTCAACCTTTATTATTTCAGAGAGATACAAAACAAGTTCACTATTGTAATTGTTAACATTGTAAAAAGCAACACATCCAAAGAGCCTGACTCAATGTTTGAACATAACTGCTTTCTGGTAATCATCAAATTTTAGGAACTACTTAATACTTGAATAAATCTGTTTTTTGTAGTCAATAGAGTTGTTTTTTTTAAAAACTGGAGGTTTGTTCTTGAACCATCAAACATCCCATCATATGAAACTCATCAGTAGTCTCAGATTATGCTGTTCTAACAATGACACTTTTATTCCCTTCACAATAGCACACTCACTACAAATTTCACTCAATAATAAATGTAAATTAATATTTCTGTAAAGGACCCAAGAGTGATAACTTACGCGAACATTTGTTGTGCTAAATCTCCCTGTACAAGATCTTGTGTAAATGATACAACGGATGGAGTTGTTGCGTTGTCTGGCGGCATAACAACAGTCTGAAAATAAACAGAAATGTTTTGCCTTAATATGACCTGTACATCATACATAAGGCACAGATAATAAATTACTACTACCTACTGTAACTATCTAATAATATGCATGGAAATGTCACATAAAGAAAGACCCATGAAAAGTGTATAAAGATTGGCATGTAACAACTAGTTGTAACACCAGGCCATATAAGGAACAGATTAATAACAAGAGATGTACTATACAAGGTAAAGCTTAATGACAGGTGTAAACCCAAGGGATGTAACACCTGACCATGCATGTAAATCTAAATGAGTGGAGTCTTACTGAAATGTGACCACCCCTACAAGATGTTACACTGGACCATGTATATATTTTTATCGGCAATATGTACATTTTTCTCTTTGATCTTACTGACTGATATTGTCAGTATCTCCGTACTGACCTGATACAAGAAAATATCAGGCAATGATGTCACTAATATGACGTTATGGCTCTTATGACATTGCCGATAAAAACAATAATGGTAGTTTTGAAGGTCTGGACAGAAAATATCACTAGTATCACAGCTCGTCCTATCGGACTCGCCGCGATACAGTGATATTTTCTGTCTCGACCTTCAAAACTACCATTATTCTATATATATAATTATAGAATTGCCAACACTGTTGAATGGCCTGGCAGGCCTTGTTTCTTTTGGGCAAAATACAGTAATATATCACAATACTGTGTATCATTGTACTCATAACAGGAGTGAAGGTGAAACAGATCCTAGGTATTTTAACAGAACCTATTGTTACCTGAGATTGACTGTTATGGCATCTTTTCACAGGTGTATTTCCAGGAGTTATTTTTTACCTGATTGACTGTTATGTTGTCTTTGTACAGGGGATTTCCAGGAGTCATTTTTTATGCCCCGCCACATAGTGGAAGGGACATATAGATTTACCCTTGTCCGTCCATCCGTCTGTACGTCCCGATGTTAAGTTTTGCGTTTAGGTTCATATTTTGGTTACCTCTTGTTATCCCTGCACATTCGAAGAAAGTTCGGGGATAATGTTATACCCTCCGTCTGTCCGTCCGTCCGTCCGTCACACTTTTCTTGCGACTCAAACTCCTCCTACATTTTTGAATTGAGGGATTTAATTTTGTTGTAGAATTGTTGCATATAGTCAGCAGATGCACAATAAGCTTTTGGATTTTCGATATTGGTCTTGGTGCAAACAAGAGGCCCCATGATGTCAATTTTTACACATGTGGCATGTGACACAAACTCCTCCTACATTTATGGATTTAGGGATTTAATTTTGTTATAGAATTGTTGCATATAGTCTGTAGATGAGCAATAAGCTTTCAGATTTTTGATATTGGTCTTGGTGCAAACAAGAAGCCCCATGATGTCAATTTTAACAAAGACCCAAAGATGTGGATTAGACACATGTGGCATGTGACGCAAACTCCTCCTACATTTTTGGATTTAGGGATCAAATCTTTATGCAGAATTGTTGCATATAGTCTATAGATTTGCAATAAGCTTTTGGAATTTTGGTTCCGGTTCCAACTTTGGTGAATTTCCTGAAAATGTCAAAGACACATATTTTTTTAAAAATTTTGGCATATCATCTTATATTCTGACAATTGTTTGGTAAAAAACAAAATTCTGATAACTTAGGATTCAGAAAGGTGGTTCCAATTTTGGTAAATTTCCTGAAAGTCTCAAAGACCACTTATTTTTTGGAATTCTACCTAGCAACCA
>MJUU01037424.1:0-13189 GCA_002080025.1 Modiolus philippinarum | reverse complement strand
AAAGGACCTTCCATACATCATTCCTGTAAAGTTTGGTTGAATTTGCTTCAGCTGTTTCAGAGCAGAAGATGAAAATTTGAATTTCCCATAGGGCCAATGTTAAACTATGTTCCGTGCTGGCGGCCATGTTTTTTTACGGATCGGAACAAAATGAGCAATCTTTGTAAAGGACCTTCCATACATGGTTCCTGTAAAGTTTGGTTGAATTTGCTTCAGTGGTTTCAGAGGAGAAGATGAAAATGTGAAAAGTTAACGGACGGACGACAGACGGACGACGGACGCCAAGTGATGGCAATAGCTCACCCTGACCCTTTGGGTCAGGTGAGCTAAAAATGTAATTTTTCGCATAGGGTTCAATGTTAAACCGAAGTTCCACACTGGCAGTCATTTTCTTTTGTTGGATCAGAACAAAATATGCAATCTTTGGAAAGAACCTTTAGTAAATCATTCTTGAAAAGTTTGGTTGAATTCAATGCTACAGTGGTTTCAGAAGAGAAGATGAAAATATGATTTTCCCCATCGGGTCCAATGTTAAACTATGTCCAATGCTGAACGCCATATTTTTTCTCTGATCGGTACAAAATAAGCAATCTTTGTTAAGGACCTTTAGTACATCATTCCTGTAAAGTTTGGTTCAATTTGCTCCAGTGGTTTCAGAGGAGAAGATTAAAATGTGATTTTCTCTTATGGTCCAATGTTAAACCATGTTCCATGCTGGCGGCCATGTTTTGTGGTGGATTGAAGGGAAATGAGCAATCTTTGTTCAGGACATTTAGAACATAATTCCTGTAAAGTTTGGTTGAATTTGCCTCAGCCGTTTCAGAGTAGAAGATGAAAATGTGATTTTCCCATAGGGTCCAATGATGCCTAAGTTCCGTGCTTGTGGCCATATTTTTTATCGGATTGGAACGAAATGAGCAATCTTTGTAAAGAACCTTCCATACATCTTTCCTGTAAAGTTTGGTTGAATTTGCTTCAGTGGTTTCAGAGTAGAAGATGAAAATGTGATTTTCCTATAGGGTCCAATGATGCCCAAGTTCCGTGCTGGCGGCAATGTTTTTTATCGGATTGGAACGAAATGAACAATCTTTGTAAAGAACCTTCCATACATCTTTCCTGTAAAGTTTGGTCTAATTTGCTTCAGTGGTTTCAGAGAAGAAAATGAAAATGTGACTTTCCCTTAGGGTCCAATGTTAAACCATGTTCCGTGCTGGCAGCCATGTTTTTCGTTGGATCGGAAGGATATGAGCTATCTTTGTTAAGGACCTTCCATACATCATTTCTGTAAAGTTTGGTTGAATTTGTTTCAGCTGTTTGAGAGCAGAAGATGAAAATGTGATTTTCCCATAGGGTCAAATGTAAATCCTTGTTCCGTGCTGGCGGCCATGTTTTTTGTTGGATCGAAAAAAAATGAGCTATCTTTGTTAAAGACCTTTAGTACATCATTCCTGTAAAGTTTGGTTGAATTTGCTTCAGTGGTTTAAAAGCAGAAGATGAAAATGTGATTTTTCCCATAGGGTCCAATGTTAAACCTAAGTTCCGCCCTGGCGGCCATGTTTTTTATCAGATCAGAACGAAATGAGCAATCTTTGTAAAAGACCTTTAGTACAACATTCCTGTAAAGTTTGGTTGAATTTGCTTCAGTGGTTTAAGAGCATAAGATAAAAATGTGATTTTCCCATAGGGTCCAATGTAAATCCTTGTTCCGTGCTGGCAGCAATGTTTTTTGTCGGATCAGAACGAAATGAGCTATCTTTGTTAAGGACCTTTAGTACTTCATTCCTGTAAAGTTTGGTTGAATTTGCTACAGTGGTTTCAAAGCAGAAGATGAAAATGTGATTTTTCCCATAGGGTCCAATGTTAAACCTAAGTTCCGCACTGCTGGCCATGTTTTTTATCGGATCGGAACGAAATGAGCAATCTTTGTAAAGGACCTTTAGTACAACATTCCTGTAAAGTTTGGTTGAATTTGCTTCAGTGGGTTCAGAGGAGAAGATGATTATGTGAAAAGTTAACGGACGACGGACGCCAAGTGATGGCAATAGCTCACACTGACCATTCGGTTCAGGTGAGCTAAAAATCAAGAATAAGAAGAATAAAAGAAAATGTGTCATGGGACACGGATGCCACCCCCCCCNCCCCCCCCCCCCCCCCCCCCCCCATACAGAAATCTCGGCAAACAGGAAGTAGATGAGCGACGGACTTGAAAAGGGGAGACACAGTACAACTCATCATACCAAAGCTTCAGACCAAATATCAAATCATTCCTGCAAACACAAGCCGAGAAATCCTTGACGAAAATTTTGGACGTACATACAGAAAAGGGTAAAACTTAATGCCCCGTTGCCTAACGCCGGGGGCATAAAAATTTCTAACATGAATGAAAGATATATTATTTTTCATTTTGATCAATGCAAGTACTTTCCTAACATATGATTTTCAATGTCTGTAACCTTTTTATGCAAAAGCAAAGTCTCCACCACCTTTAGCATACTTTCCATTGTGAATTCATGCCATTTTTTTATGTTTTGCCTTGGATACTAGTGATCATTAATTAAAAATAAACAGTTTGATTGATCCTTTACCAAGTTAATGTAGGAGCACACGAAATGGTCTAAACTCAGTCGTCTTCCTTGGAAACGGCCATTTATGAAAGAATATTAAAGAGGTAAACATAAAATAGATGATTTTCTTTACAATGCTGAACTTACATTAAAATTTGTTTGACAGGCACCTGCCTCTGGTAGGAAATGCATAATGTTCCAATTCATTTCTATCTCTGGCTGAAAAGATAATTATATAATTCCATTGATGCCATTATTGGTCCTGCAACATACTTATACAGAATGATTTTCAATAATTAATTAATCATGGATTGTCTTTTTACTTTAACTTTGTTCATGTGATTTCATTTTCAGACTAATAAACCCTTGTGAAGCATTAAAATATTTTCATAGAATTTGTATTTATACAAAAATAATCCATAATTTATAAATAAATTCATGCTTTAATGTTTCATATAGAATTGACATTCTGAAGATTGATGCTAAAATGCCTTTTTTCTCCTCTCCAGACGCTCTGGAAGATTAATATATTATCTCTACATCTGTATTAGGGTGATCTCGGCTCTTGTCTGGACCTTAACCTCTGTACTACATACCTAATCCTCCCCATCAGATCTATTAACGACCTCCATATCCTCATCAGGTTTGCCAGGACCCTCCTCTGTAATATATGCCTCTTCCTCTCCATCAGATCTATTTAGGACCTCTGTATCCTCATCAGGTTTGTCTGGACCCTCCTCTGTACTACATACCTCACCCTCTCCATCAGATCTCTAGGACCTCCATATCATCATCAGGTTTGCCTGGACCCTCCTCTGTACTACATACCTCACCCTCTCCATCAGATCTATTTAGGACCTCTGTATCCTCATCAGGTTTGTCTGGACCCTCCTCTGTACTACATACCTCACCCTCTCCATCAGATCTCTGTAGGACCTCCATATCCTCATCAGGTTTGTCTGGACCCTCCTCTGTAAAACATACCCCATCCTCTCCATCAGACCTATTAAGGACCTCCATATCCTCATCAGGTTTGTCTGGACCATCCACTGTACAACATACCTCATCCTCTCCATCAGATCTCTGTAGGACCTCCATATCCTCATCAGGTTTGTCTGGACCCTCCTCTGTACTACTTACCTCACCGTCTCCATCAGAATGTCTGTAGGACCTCTATATCCTCATCAGGTTTGTCTGGACCCTCCTCTGTACTACATACCTCACCCTCTCCATAAAATCTATTTAGGACCTCCGTATCCTCATCAGGTTTATCTGGACCCTCCTCTGTACTACATACCTCACCCTCTCCATCAGATCTCTGTAGGACCTCCATATCCTCACCAGGTTTGTCTGGACCATCCTCTGTACTACATACCTCACCCTCTCCATCAGATGTCTGTAGGACCTCGATATCCTCATCAGGTTTGTCTGGACCATCCTCTGTAATATATGCCTCTTCCTCTCCATCAGATATATTTAGGACCTCTATATCCTCATCAAGTTTGTCTGGACCCTCCTCTGTACTACTTACCTCACCCTCTCCATCAGATCTCTGTAGGACCTCCATATCCTCATCAGGTTTGTCTGGACCCTCCTCTGTAAAACATACCCCATCCTCTCCATCAGGCCTATTAAGGACCTCCATATCCTCATCAGGTTTGTCTGGACCCTCCTCTGTACAACATACCTCATCCTCTCCATCAGATCTATTAAGGATCTTCATATCCTCATCAGGTTTGTCTGGACCCTCCCCTGTACAACATACCTCATCCTCTCCATCAGATCTATTAAGGACCTTCATATCCTCATCAGGTTTGTCTGGACCCTCCTCTGTAAAACATACCTCATCCTCTCCATCAGATCTATTAAGGACCTCCATATCTTCATCAGGTTTGTCTGGATCATCCTCCTCAGTGTCAGTATCTTCTTTCGTTGCCTGTTTATCAGGATCAGGTTGAGATTGTTCTAACGGTTGTTCTGAAGGCAGTTTACCTTTCACACCTCCATGATTGGCCTGAAAACAAAGCATTTCGTAGGATGTCAATTTCAAGGATATTTACCCACAATCCTCAACATATACATGGTTATGGATAATTATCCCTTATAAATCAGCAATATCAAACTTCTTAAAAACCTTTACATTCTGTTAAAAAAACAAAACATCTGACTGATCTCTACAAACATTTGTGAAAATTTCTGTGTTTGAAATAGAATTACATGTAAATGTTGCACATCAACATTATATATCATTATACTTAAGAAGATTTTTCCTTAACAAAAATTAATTTGACGATTCAATCTATCATATGCAAGATTTAAAATAAAGCTGCCAGGGTAACATTCATTAAAATTGTCATATGGCTGAGAGGGTAACAATTTTTGCATTGTTACCCTCTGTTCATGGTCCAGTGATTTTCAATAAATGATTGAATTCAAAGTAACATTCAGTATAATAAAATAAATAACATAAAGCTTGGAGGGTGACAGAGCAGATTGTTTGTAATTTCGACAAACATTGTCAACCTCTGCTTCGCATCGGTTGACAATGTTTTCTCAGGGGTAACAATCTGCTCTGTCACCCTCCCAGCTGTATGTTATTTATAAACTGAAGCATGTATTCTTCCCAGTTTGGTAGAAAAATACCAATTCATATATGAGGAGTTGAGGATAATGAAGGCATACCCTAAGACTTGATAACTTAAAATTCAATGATAATATGGACTTCTGGAATCAAATGAAAAGAAAGAAAAACAAAATGCATGGTGCACATCTGCCATATACACTGAAATATTTCTGCATGTTTGGTTGAACAATATAAAGCTCTTCAGGAGGAGTTGTGGATAATGGTGACATATCCATTGGCGGATCCAAAGTGGGGTTCTGGGGGTTGGAACCCCCCTTTTTTTCTGGACAATCTGGTATTTTTTAATGAATATCCTGACGTTTTATTAAGAAATACCACTGAACATTTTTGCACCTCCTAAATGCCTGGATCCACACCTGATATCCTAGACTCCAAGAAGCTAAATGACAAAATCCAAAAATAGTGTAAAATCTGGAAAAAAACATTATTAAAGAAAACCAATATGCATGGTACAAATCTTCAACATATACTGAAGCATTCCTGCAAGTTTGGTTGAAAAATACAAAGCCGTTAAGGAGGAGTTGCAGATAATGGAGACATACCCTCAAGACTCCAATAAGCTAACAGCGTAAAATCTGGTAAAAACAAAATTAATGAATGCACATCTTCAATATACACAATGTATACAGAAGCATCCCTTAAAGTTTGGTTGAAAAGATCCAAGTGGTTTAGGAGGAAATGCGGATAAGCCTTTCGTAAAATATTTAAATTTTTTTAGCTATACAGACAGACTGAAAGACAGACAGACACAAGACAACAGATAGTGATCCCTATGTCTCGATCCTGCACTGGGTGCAGGCAACACAAAAGATCATTGGCAGCATATACACATTACTAATAATTGGAGGGATGATTAGTAATTTAAATATTCTATTTTATATCCACAATCCTCAGACTTGGTTTTAATGCACAAATAGATAAAATGTTTCCAATATCATGACAAAATTTTGTTCAGATTATATATGATGCAGAATCTTCAAAGTGATCAGAAATTCTGTATCCCTGTAGATCATGGATAGCACAATCTATGGTGTAGAAATATATATATATTTTGCCTTTCTTACCTGGTCTAACCACATTAAATATTCCCAACACTGTTCATACGTCATGTCTATCAGATGGAATAATTCTTTAGATTTTATACTATTTGTGATATATTCTACATAAGCTAAAGCATCCACAAGTCTTCTCTTCTTTGTACAGATAATCATTCTGTTAAAATTGGCATAAACTATAGTGGATCCTAATCTCTTAAATTCTGCTATCAACTGTAAAGAGAAGTTAACTAAATATAAAATAGAGGATATGTACAGATTCATAAACCTATGATATCATGTAAAATTTTGAACCAAATATAATTCTCTGCACTGGATTGTATTACAAGCATTGTATAAGAACATCAAAGATATTTTTTGAGGGTGAACAAACAAATGTTTCAAAACTACAATTTGGCTATTTCCAATGAGTCTCAATGTTATTACTTAAAATGAAACAAGAATCAACTTGTGAATTTTGCTCTGTGTGAGTTAATATATATATATATACATATATTTTTTGCATAAATTGTATTGCTTTATTTCTTTAAGTTTTAAATGAATTTGACTGAAGCTTTTTTTTTTATTTATTCATTTGTACACTTTTGAAATTTTCAAACTTGCTTCAAAGGACTGTCACAATTAAGTTTTCATTACCACAGTAATCCAAAAACATTGTTTTTAAAATCATGACATGGGCTTACACCCAATTATATTAGGTTTAAAAATGTGTCTTTGGAAACTTACCCCGAGTTCATGACTGTCTTTGGACACTTAAACCTAGTTAATTTGTTGATTTTCAAGTTGGATAATAAGACATTCAATTTCAGTATCCATCATATAAATGATGTTCTTTGATTAAACAATCCCCAATTTCAGGATAACTTTCATCTTATATCCCAAATGAACTTGAAATTAAAGAGATCACTGATACACCATCATCAGCATTATACCGCAACCTATACCACTACATTGACAATTCTGGACATCTGAAAACAAAACTTGACGACAAATATAATTTTGACTTTCCGATTAACATCCTGTTTTTGAGCAGTAATATTCCAATATCTCCAGTATATGGCACTTAAATTTTCACAGCTTACATGTATTATTGTTGTGCCTGTAGTTTGTACAGTGATTTTGTCAAAGGAGCAAAATAACTATCTAAAAAACTTATATATGTACATTAAGGTTATGTTCAATCACTGCTGCAATTGTTACAACAAAGTTTTGCTATCGGCACCATGATTTGAGAGACTGCTGCAATGTTTCTATTTCACAGATGAGAATAGATATCTTTGGGGAGATCCAGGGTTTATTACCGGACTGAAAAAGTCAAACTGTGACGGGTAACATGCATGGAGCAGATTATGCTTATGTTTCCGGAACACAGGATGATACCTCAAATTTCTGTAAGGGTTAACACTGCAAGTGCTTTTGTTTGTGGCACTCTTGTTCATTTTATTTATTTGTATTGTCTCTGTCATGCTGTCTCAATATCTGTTAGAAGTGAATAGATGTGTGTTTGTTTTATTTGGTATTTGTTTGCCGATGTATTGGACGAAATTCAAGATTTTTTGAGTTTTGTTTACCACAATTACATAATTCATTACTTTAAGGTTAACTGTATTTGAGAAAACTTACTGACTGCTTGAAATCTTAAGATTAATATTTACTTGATTTTCTTGGAAGTTCATAAATTGTATAATAGGAGTAATGATGGTGGAGATTTTGGATTTGAATATCAAATTAGTACACATGTACTTATTTTCAGATTTTACAGGGGATCATCCTATTCAAATAATTTTATTTAGATCTATGGCAGAATTTTAAAGATGACCAGCAAGAAAGGTAACATGATAAAAATGTTGATCAAATAATATCAGATAAAGTCAAAGTGTCAAAACGCAGTACCGTATTCCTCATATTAAGCACACAGGGTGCTTAGAAAATTCGACAAGGGCTACGTGTAGCCATATATCCCCGCCCCTCCAGCAATTTGAAACCCCACATATTTGAGGTAAATATAAATGTTAAGAAGGGGCATAACTCCTAAAAATTCTTTAACCAGGACTCGTCTTAGAACTCACTTGAGGTATTCCTCAACTAAAGGCACTATATAAATATTATCCCAATCCAATGAGAAACAAATTTGCTATAACACTTACAAGTATATTTTGTCAATTTTCAAAGGTAAAAAGGGGCATAACTACTCCAAAAATATTCAACCAGGACTCATAGAGGCATCCTAGATATAAAGCTACTGTATACATGTATTACCCAAATATAATGAGAAATAATTTTTCTAGAGCGCTTACAAGAATATTTTGTCAATTTTCAAAGTTAAAAGGGGCATAACTCCTACAAAAATACTTGAACAGAGCTCATCTTTTAACTCGCTTGAGGCATTCTGGAACTAGCTACTGTGTAAATATTGGCCAAATCCAATGAGAAATAAATTTTCTAGAGCCCTTACAAGAATATTTTGTCAATTTTCAAAGTTAAACATAGGTAATCAACGATTACAGAGTTCGCCTCATTATGGCACATTGTCAGAGTAACCCAATTTTGCCTGGATGCTGATCTACCATCCGAGATGTATGCATATGTAAGGTTACAATGATCCTACCATGCATAGTAACAGATCTGAACTCATCCAAAAACTTGAATGTAAATCAATCAAGCGTAAAATATATGTCAAAGTGACCTAATTTTGCCTGGATGCTGACCTACCATCAGAGTGGCATGCATATGCAAGGTTACAAGATCCTACCGTGTATAGTGACCGAGATCTGAACTCATCCAAAAACTTGAATGTTAATCAATCAAGCATTAAATATATGTCAAAATGACCTAATTTTGTCTGATGCTGACCTAACATCAGAGATGCATGCATATGCAAGGTTAGATGATCCTACCATGTATAGTGACTGAAATCTGAACTCTTCCAAAAACTTGAATGTAAATCAATCAAGCATAAAATATAGGTCAAAGTGATCTAATTTTGCATGGATGCTGACCTACCATCAAAGTTGCATACATATGGAAGGTTACATGATCCTACCATGTATAGTGACTGAGATCTGACCTTAGACGTAAACTTGAATGTAAGTCATTCAAGCGGGTAATATAGGTCAAAGTGACCTTATTTTGCCTGGATGCTGACCTACCATCAGAGATGCATGCATATGCAAGGTTACATGATCCTACCATGTATAGTGACTGAGATCTGAACTCAGATGTAAACTTGAATATAAGTCGTTCAAGCAGAAAATATAGGTCAAAGTGACCTAATTTTGCCTGGATGCTAACCTACCATCAGAGATGCATGCTTATGCAAGGTTACATGATCCTATCATGTATAGTGACTGAGATCTGAACTCGGACGTAAACTTGAATATAAGTCGTTCAAGCGGAAAATATAGGTCAAAGGGACCTAATTTTGCCTGGATGCTGACCTACCATTAGAGATGCATGCATATGCAAGGTTACATGATCCTACCATGTATAGTGACCGAGATCTGAACTCGGATGTAAACTTGAATGTAAGTCATTCAAGCGGAAAATATAAGTCAAAGAGACCCAATTTTCTTGGAGGCTGTGAGATAGCCCAAGACGCATCTGTATACAAAGTTTGATGATCCTACCGTTCATAGTTACCAAGAATATACCTAAATGCAGACGCGGACGCCAGGGGTACTTTGAGGCGAACTAAAAAGGAGCACAACTCCTACAAAAATACTCGAAAAGGGCTCATCTTTGAACTCGCTTGAGGCATTCTGGAACTGAAGCCACTGTATAAATATTCTTCAAATCTAATGAGAAATAACAAGTGTGGATCGTATTGCAAGGCAATACAGAAGTCCCCTACCGGTGGAATAATTCAGTATACCAGCAAAAAAAGTTAAAGAAGAAAAGTTTTTCGAGCCCAAGGCCTATGACTTCGTCAAAAATCAATGGACCCAACCCATACTCAAACTTGATCTGTAACCCATAGTAGTTGATTAACAATGCAAATATCAGCTTAATATCTGAAATGGTCCGGAAAACCTATATTTTACCAAAATTTTCTAAGTCCAAGGCCCATAACTCAGTCCAAAATCAATGGACTGGAACCAAACTCAATCTTGATCTGTATCCCATAGTGGTAGACTCACATAGCAAATTTTAGCTTCATATCTGGAATGGTTTAGAAAAAAAGTCTGGAAAACCTATATTTTACCAAAACTTTCTAAGTCAAAGGCCCATAACTCCGTCCAAAATCAATGGACCGGAACCAAACTCGAACTTGATCTGTAACTCATAGTGGTTGACTCACATTACAAATATTAGCTTCATATCTGGAACGGTTTAGAAAAAAAGTCCGGAAGAAGGGTTTAGAAAAAAAGTCTGGAAAACCTATATTTTACCAAAATTTTCTAAGTCAAAGGCCCATAACTCCGTCCAAAATCAATGGACCGAAACCAAACTCGAACTTGATCTGTAACTCATAGTGGTTGACTCACATTACAAATATTAGCTTCATATCTGGAACGGTTTAGAAAAAAAGTCCGGAAGAAGGGTTAAGAAAAAAAGTCCGGAAAACCTATATTTTACCAAAATTTTCTAAGTCAAAGGCCCATAACTCCGTCCAAAATCAATGGACCGGAACCAAACTCGAACTTGATCTGTAACTCATAGTGGTTGACTCACATTACAAATATTAGCCTCATATCTGGAACGGTTTAGAAAATAAGTCCGGAAAACCTATATTTTACCAAATTTTTCTAAGTTAAAGGGCCATAACTCCGTCCAAAATCAATGACCCGGAATCAAACTCGAACTTGATCTGTAACTCATGGTGGTAGACTTACATACCAAATATTAGATAAATATCTCTAATAGTATGGGAAAAAAGTCCGGAAAACTTGAGTGCGACAGACTGACGGACTGACGGACTGACTGACTGACTGACGGACTGACGAAATGCAAACCTAAAGTCCCCTTCGGCGAAGCCGGTAGGGGACTAAAAATGCTAGAGCGCTTACAAGGCGGACAGACGGACGCATGGCATTACCATATCCCCACATCGCGTTGCGGCGGGTATAAAAAGGGGCTCTTATTAAGTAGGATAAAAACCGGGTTCCAAAACGAAGCTCTTGTAACGAAATTCTTCGATTTTTCTTAAGTACACATTGTAATCAATGTAAAAATGCTTCAACTATCTGAATCTATGACAAACAGGCATAAAAAATAATGCAGATCAGTTGTTTGTACCGAAATGAAACGAAAAGCATGATAACTCAAATGTTTACAACCGGAAATTTAGATGCAAATGCATGCGCAATTGACGAATAAAGGGCTACGCCGAGCGCAGCATGATACAGTCTGTGCCTTTAGCCACTAGCCCTACGCCCGAGACTAGTAAAATCAGTTTCGGGCTAGTAAAAATTTTAATTCACTAGCCCGGTGGGCTAGTTAAAATTGTACCTTATTAACAAAGAATCTTCTATAAGGGCTAGTGAAATTGAGTTCGGGCTAGTACAACTAGGGACCTTACTAGCCCCTTAGGGCTAGTGAATGAAAAAGTTTTTGGCACAGACTGATGATACGACCGCATCATGTCGACCACTGAAATTTGAACAAGTGTAATTGAAAGTGAGTGTGGACATACTAAAGAGCTTGACACAATAATTGCATGGACACAATAAGGGGATTGACCCAGTAATTAGCTGGACACAAACTAGGGAAAATGAAAAATTAGCCCTTATGACTCCTTATGGTTCCTCTTTGACCCCTTATAGCTAGAAAACAGTAAGACCTACACCAAATCCATTGACATACTACTGAAAGCTTATATCAAGTGAAATCCTAAGAAAAAAAACCCATCGAAATCCGTCAGTATAAAAATTTCACGTAATCTGCAAGTTTCCAGTTTTGACACCTTCCACCCCTTATAGGTCGAAAATGGTAAGAGCTACAACAAATCTGTTGACATACCACTGAAAGCTTATATCAAGAGGAATCTAAAGAAAAAAATCCCATCAAAATCTGATGAAAAATAAAAATTATAGGTAATCTGCAAATTAGCAATTTGGCCCCGTTTGGCCCCTCATAGCTAGGTAAGCAAACAAGTTACCAAAAATCTAATAGCAGAGTGCGCTGTTTATTTTTCATAAGCAATCCATTGAAAAAAACTGCATCAAAATCGGATAAAAAATAAAAAAAATATTTTTTTTGGATTCGCCCCTTTTGGGCCCCATTTATCTCGGGAACGGTACATGCTACGTGAAATCCGTTGGCATACCCCAGATTGGAAATTTCCCCAGGAGCACACTGAAAGAAACCCCATCAAAATCCAATTAATAATAAAGATTCTACAGACAAATATGTGAAAACACCCAATTTAACCCTTTTTTGGCCCTTTTTTTAAAAACGGGTGGGGTCACAATGACCAAAACAATTGCAAGCCTTCCTTTTGTACCAAAGAATATTATATTAAAATTTCATAAGAATTGACTTACTGGAACAAAAGTTATTGACCAAAAACAAAAGTGTCTACAGACGACGACGACAGCACCATACCAATATACGACCGCAAAAATTTTTGCGGTCGTATAAAAAAAAAAATCAATGACAATAAAAATGGAGCGGTGCTCAAGGTCCCCCGCCTTAGAGTTGTATTATAGATGAATGGAGTTTTTTTTACCTGTTACCAGCTTTGAGTGCAATATCCTCAAAAACTGAAAGATACAACAAAAATTTGTTGGCATTTTCAAGAAAGCATTCAAGGAAAGGAATCCAACGGGGAAAATCCCATCGCATTGGATAATATGTAAAAATTTTACACAAAAACCAAAATGGCATTTTTTGGCCCCCTTCGGTACCTTCAACCCCAATTTTCTCGAAAACAGTAAGAGATAGCAAATAAAGGGCTACGCCGAGCGCAGCATGATACGACCGCAGCA